>JAJEKB010016180.1:0-10364 GCA_022393335.1 Macrotrachela quadricornifera | reverse complement strand
CCAGTTTTCGGATTTTTCGCAGAAAAAGTTTTGCGCATCAAAATATGCTCTTGAGTCTTGGCTATTAAATGCTAAAAATTGCAGATCTTTATCTTGTTTTTGTCGAAAGTTATTCAAAAAACAACCAGGTGTCTTATATTTGGAATTCGATAGCTAAATTTTAATTACCGAAAAGTGTCATTTCATTATGGATATACCATATTTTATTATTTCGAGCAGCACAAAAGAAGAAGAATTCGCTAAGAAGTAATGAAGATAAGAACTCAATATAGTATAGAAGAGAGAACATACATAATCTATACAGAAACAAAAGGAGAGATATCGAATTTAGCTGAGCATACTAGACAAATGGAACGTATTCGTATTCAGACAAGATAGCACAATGAAAAAAAGAGACAGATGGAAAAAATGATGAATACGTCTGACAACCTTCTTACTTAAGGTCTCTATTTATTATTATCTGCTTCTTCTCATTTTCAGACAATATATAGACAGAAGATGTGAATAGGATGTAATTCGAAAGAAAGAAATGTTTACCTTTACCACATTTCATGAGAATATCACTTGAACTTTATCTTATCCTTTCGCATATCTGTTATGCCTAAAACCATTGATACAATAGAGAAAACGAAACTTTGAATAAACTTCTGTTTGAATTTAAAGATATTAAAAAATAGTGTCAAAAATATTAGGATCAGTGATTGGAAGAATTTCTCTCCTCCATCTGTAGAACGTTATATAAAGTAAAGCTAAAATTTCTGAAACAAAGTGTAACGTCATTTTGTAAAAACTCAGTTCATTACCAATGTTCCTATATTGAGACATGAAAAAAAATTATAGAAAACACTAGAGTCATATTTCTAGAGAATTTTGTAAGGTTTGTTTCATTAAGCAAAGTGGTAACGCAATGAATCAATATGACATTTTTTTTCTCTATGATCCTTACTAATGAGCAATCTATGAATTCAAAAAGAGGTTATTAGATTGTGAAGTTCTTTCAAAAGAAGCTGTATCTTTCTCGTTCTTTTGTAGATCCATTCGATTCAACTTATGGACAACATCTCAGTTCTAGCGGTGATAACCATCTTAGCTAGTTCACTCATAGGTATTAATTTGAAATAGGCAAGTAAAGCATTTATAACATTTATAATTTTGCTTCCGAAAGACAGTATGTTTTGAACATAGGATAATTTTTTTGAAAACGTGCCAGAGTTTACATCGCTTTTCTCCATATCAAATAAAATTTTCTCAGTTTGTGGAATTCGAACATGTAAGCATAGCTGTAGGATCAAAAAGTTTTGAAAATCTTGCGAATGGATCCATAAAGAGGGATGGGGGGGAGGGCATCCTAGCTAAATTGGACCGCAGCTAGCTCTTCTATTTCAAATGATAGAAGTCTGTTTCGAAAATTTCCCAACTTTGCATTTCCCTCAGATCCAACTACAGGATTTCCGACACTTCTCCTATAGTGGAGCATCATCAATACAACTAACCGTATGATTTCTGAAAATGACATTTTTGCCCAATTAGTTTTACCTAAAATCGATTGTCACGAATTTTCCATAGGATTTCCAGCATGGTTTGTCTTCAGGAAACCATCATAATCGATTTTAAGTAAAACTAATTGGGCAAAGACGATATTTTCCGGAATCATACGGTTAAGTACATTGATGATGTTCCACTATAGGAGAAGTGTCAAAAATCCTGTAGTTGGATCTGAGGGCAATGCAAAGTTGGGAAATTTTCGAAACAGATTTCTATCATTTGAAATAGAAGAGCTAGCTTGGTTCCAATTTAGCTAGGATGCCCTCCTCCCCCAATCCTTCTTTATGGATCCATTCGCAAGGTTTTCAAAACTTTTTGATCCTACAGCTATGCTTACATGTTCGAGTTCTACAAGCTCAAAAAGTTTTATTTCATTTGGAGAACATCGAGTACGTTTTTGTAAGAATTACCGCATATTGATATCGAATTTTATCACAAGGTTGATATTTCTTAGGCGAAAATCTGAAATATATTTACGAAAAGAACTGATCTTGATGCGTATTTCTATCGTAAAGTTAATAAGACCGATGTAAAACAACAAGAACATACCTAGTGTTTTTGGTGTAGTAAGACAAACTATTAGTATACCAGTGGTCATAGTTATACCTGTGATCATTGAAAATATAAAGACCAGTTTGTTACTTACATTCTCCATTGACCAGAAGGAATTTTTACTAGAAAAAAAGCAACAAAGATGATATTTGCTATAAAAAGAAAATATACAAATTCCGTCGAGTTGAGGACGCTTTCAGTGGATCAATGGTGTTCCTCCAAACGTTTCTTGCATTTTGTACATAACAATTACGTTTCGTCTTATTGTTTGCATCGGGGAGAATATCCTGCGTACAAGATGAGTAATAGGTTGATTTAGCGTCATTATCATCCATAGAAACCATTTCCATCTACACAAAGACATTCATGAAGAAAGAGGATACTCTTATATAAACATAGAAGTATATTTTTAAAATCATAAGTTTCTAAAGGGAATTACCGAGGTAATATGTTTTCCTTATCTATTCAATAGAAATATCAGTGTGCAACTTTTTTTGTATAATTTCAACAATTTTTAACTGTAAAAACAATGTAATTAATAAATTATCGAATCGCACAAGACAATTGAAAATAAAAATATAACATTAAAAAAACTATCAGAATTGCTGTTTAGAATGTTTATTTGAACAGCTGACATTTATTAGGTATTTATTGATTTTTGTCGCAATTAATACATATTATTTTTTTTCAATCGTTTTCTATTGATACTGTTACATAAAAGACCTAGAACGTTTTTTCTCACCATAGTTTTTGAAAATTACCCAAAGTACAGTTTTCAAATGCTTCAAATCTTGACCAAGGTACTGTAATTACAATTTTTGGATAATAGACTAGGAAAAACTTATCTTTTCTTTTGAGAGTATTTAAATGAAGAAAGTTTTATCTGGATCTCTTATCCAATATAATGCCAGTTTCGTCTAAGCTTTCTTATACTTAGACAAGATAGAATCATTCGATATTAGAAGTTTATGAAGTGATAATTATTTTAATAATCCAGATCTCACCAAGATGAAATGGCTGAAAACGATTTAATTTTTTACACCTCTTTAATCGAGTTACAATTATTTCTGACACTAGGCTTAGTAACATTACGATTGCAGTAAAATCGAACGATTGACTTGATAGATAGAATGGTGCTTATGAATACACATTGATGACAACAGTTAGCTAGATAAGTGTGGATCCTATTGATTGGTTTACTCGAAGAAAGCAGTTGATTACTTATGAATGTAGAGAAAAGGTCTAAGCGTAGTCGGCATTTTTCGACACATTTCCGAACAACTTATTGATATTCACCAAGAAGTTGCTCAGCTTGGTGTCACTTCACGTCTTCCCCAACTATTACTGTAAACAATAACTTCATTGATGAACAAATAACTCCATCACTATACTGAGCATCGCAGTTAATTATAAATTTTTTAAAATGATGATTCAAAGGAAAAATATGTTCACAAATAATTTGAAAAAACAAAAGTGATATACATGATCAATTTCAAAGACTAATTGCTAATATATTCGCTGAGACGAAAACTTGATTATCTATATTCTATAGAATATTTTCAGCAACGGGTAGAACTGTTTATATATACTAAGCACAATACCCACACATGATTAACTCAAATAGAAACGACGAATCTTAGCACTTCTCGTCGATAAATATCAATATTTCTAAACCATAATTGCCACTATTCAAACAGCACTACTTCGTTACTACTAAGTGATTGCTTTCTTACAGAAAAAAGACTCGTATCTTATATTTTTCATTTGAAATTTTCTATTCAAAAAAATTTTATAGAGTACTAAGCATTGCTTACCTGATTCACATGGAACCGCATTGTTCACCTATATTTGTGTTGCTACAGTTGGTTTATCGAGTATAAAAAAATATTGCACGCTATATAAACAAACTCTAAACAAAAACAAATGCTTAAGTATTTATTCCAAATGATGAATTATTGGTTGGTCTACATATAATGGACGCTTTTAATGTATAGTGTGAGTTAACTTTTACATTCTCTTGTCTCATAATGTGTAGCGTATAATTCTTTAAAAAAATGATGTAAAGAATTTTATCAATAAACTTTTTCTCACTGGATAATAGCCAGTGGAATTATAGTGTCAACTATGGATGAAGATTCCTAAACAGTTCCCAATTTCACTTTTTACAGTTAGCCTCTTAGATCCTAACAATCCTTGCGTTTTTTACGATCTTGCAGAAAAGTCGAAAAAAACACTCTTGCATTCTTTTATCGTGAATCAACTGTATACACGTACATTTTATCATATACGAAACGTGAATTGATGCTGCCCTATTAATGAATGTTGAGTTCCACAGCTGTTTATCGATTTAACAGAGCGAAGAAACTCTTTTGTTTTGCGTGCCTTCACCCTGAAGAGAGCGGAATCCGGAAGGTTAATCTTAATTTTTCTATAAACTTTTCTTTGGATGAAACTCGACTTCAATGCACTATCTAAACTAGTGAATATTAAGTGGTACGATTTATCGGACATTAAAGAGGATCTGGTCTACCACGCTTATAACAAATAACAAGCTTTAAAAATGTGTAATAAGTATAAAATTAAAAGAAAACCATTTAAAAGAATCTTACCAGCTTGAATGATCTATTTTAAATCAAGATATCGTACAAGGTTTTGTAGAACAATATGTAACCATGAAAATTTGAGGAATTTTAATTGTGATTGTAAGAAATTCTAAGATAATCTTATTCAGATTTTATCCTTGCATTCAACTCAATAAAATTATAGATATTCTTCAATTGTCTATAGTCAATCATTTTCATCGTTACTTTCTTCTTCATACTTATAATAGATTCTTTTCTCAGGTTTAAGTTTTTTATTGACTCTATGATACTCCAGTATGTTCAGTTCTATTCTACAAAAAAGATGAATATCAACATGAATCATTCTCAAAAACTATATACTATCGAATTCTATGTTTTTCATCAATTACATCATTCGGAACAGCAGAGTATAATTATTATCTTTCAAGGATGTCTCATAGAGTAATCTATTTTTCTGTATGAATAGGCTGATATATTAACCATATTTTAACAATATTGAGCAGTCCTATTAAAATTATTTATGTTCCAGGAGTCAGTACGACACTTTTGATCAACTGGCATGACTCTTTAATAAATAGAAAACAACGTTTTTGGTTTCTTAACAGGAATGAAAAACTCAGAAGTTTTAAGGTTGAAGTCAAGTCAAGTCACAAAATGACTGCATATTCTCATTTGGGCACAACTAATCTGAAGTACATGAGACCATTTCTTTTTTTAAATTCTTGTTCTAATAAGTAACTATAGTTTCGACAAGGATCAGATGCATAAATCACAAAAAAACATCGTTACTTTCCTGATTTGACTTTACTCGAGTCATTTTTTATTTGTTTTGACGATCTCTGCTGTACACAATACTAGATATGCTGGTATTTTAGAACTCTACCTTACAATAACGATCGAAAGGACCGTTGTGTGAGGGACTTTCTCAGATAATTCCTTACTGTATAACCAACATCGGTCACCAGTAGAAAATCAAAATGATAATTAACTACAAATCCTCGCGTCAAACGAAACAATATGTAAAATAGTCCTCAGCTGAATGTTCTGGCAGGCATTTTTGCACCTCTGAATACTTATCACATCAAATTAAAATGATTACATTCTTAAATAATTTACAATCCTCATCGAGGTCTAAAAGAGCGTGTCGAAAACTAGATATTAAGCTATTGAAACTTTTTCCTCTAAAGACATTTATCTAGATGAACTTTTTACGAAACAAATATACATTAAAAGGGAATTTCATTAACGAAAACTATTTGTAGCACTTATTTTCGATGATACAAAGTGTTCAAATGATAAAAGTATATAATTCTAAGCTGAAGTACTTTCACGGTGACACCAACAAAATTGAATTTAATATTCATCTTACAACTGTTTTATGCGCAAAGTATCTCCACTGTACCATATCCTTGATGTTTATTTTTTGAAGAATTTGGCACAAGTTTTTACTTCGAAGAAAGTGATAACTGTGATATCAAAAATATGATATAATAAAAGGAATTGGTACAACTAGAGAAGAAAAACATATGCATAATATTTCTGATCACTAAAATCTTGTTAAAAGAAAAACATTTTGAACAGAAATATACTTATTTGCTGTATTTATACGAAAAATTGTGCGGTCACAAACAGAATAGCAGTGTAATGTAGCAAAGTTATGCTCTAAGGTGAAGTATAAATTATCCTGTTGCTTATATACATTTATGTGAAATGTTTTTATTTTTTGATGATACATGCGTTGCGTAGTATAATTTCCCACGTGATATAAACAAGATACGATATTCGCTTCATAAAAAAAAATATTTTCTTTTGCTTATTCTCATCTGTGTCGCTCGAACAGTATAAGAAATTTATACACGTAATCATTAGTATTATCGTAAAAAGGTGTATTATGCAAATGATTCAGTTGATTTTTTCCCAATTGCAACATGTGATCGAAAAAATAAGTTATCGTTGACGATAAACTACTATTGAATGAGAGAACCTCATTTTCAAATACATTGTTTTATTAAAAATCAAACCAAATATACATAATATTAAATTTCATCTGTCTATTGATGATATCTGATAGAATAGATATCAAAACATCACATAAAGAACAACAAAAAAAAATGAATTTTGTAATAAATAAATAATGTACACTTTATTTATTTACTTATATAAACACGGTTGGAAAAAATATTATTCTAGGGATGATCATACTATAATTTCAAATAGAGGACATAATGAATTTTATATGAAATGAAAAATCTTAGAAAACATTAAAAAAATTCATATTGTTCGTATGAAAGTACAACAAATAATTTTTCAATAAAATGACCCTTTTGTCATTAGTATTCTTACGGAAGATGTTTGAAAATATACTCATTCGATGTGATTTTTCACGCTGTATCCATTGAGTATACGTTCAAACATCTTCCGTAAGAATACTAATGAAAAAAAGGTCATTTTATTGAAAAATTATTTGTTGTACTTTCATATGAACAATATGAATTTTTTTAATGTTTTCTAAGATTTTCTAAATAACTTTTTGAACTTTTTATCACAAAAAAGTAAAATTGAAAATTTTTAAATGTATATAGTTTTGTAGAGTGTGACGAGCTCTATCGAATTCTATAAAAACATTCAAGAAAAACATTTTACTCCATTCTTCAGTCACTAATACTTTCATTTTCCACCCCAAAAAAATATAAAATTTCTGAAAATTTATTAAGCTTGACATTAAAAAGTTTTCATAACCCTCACTATTTAATACCAATAAACTCCATTTTTGATGAGCTTTCATTTGATATAAAATTCATTATGTCCTCTATTTGAAATTATAGCATTATCCTTCCTGGAATAATATTTTTTCGAACCGCATAGGTTACTACTGGAAGTGACCATAAATAGAAGAAATCATTAGAATTCAAAGGAATAAATGTAACCACGCAACTAGTTCCTTCCACCGTCGGAAACAGCTATTTGAGGCCGTCACGCAGTTTTGGGTACCCTATATAATAGGACTTGCGGACCTATAAATATTTCTATATAATGGTGCTAGACGACCTATAGAACTAGTTTATAGAGACGAACTGTTTGAATAGTTCAGTTCGTGTCAGTAAACGTTTTGAACAGTTCATCAGTTCTGAACTAGAGCTGAATTTGACGACCCCTAATCAGCCCTCCTTATGATATTCGTCATCAGCACCCCTCGAACGACAAACACGTTTACTTTTAACTCATTAAAAAAGAAATTATGTTTTCATGATACCCGTAGAGAAGCTTACAGTCTTCAGCCATGATATCATATGATTCTATTGCTCTTGTGACACTTCGTCCCTCATTTCTTGAGTCATAAACATGAAATAGTGGTATATAAATGGTTGTTTGCTTCATGCAGGTCATGTCTTCTCATATTCTGCAAGTGCCATTTTGGAATCTTTTTCTCTCTTTGTATTGGTGAAATAAACTGATATGAAAGCTCACGTAACAGAAAACCAGGCACAAAAATCGTTAATACCGTTTTCCGACGAATAAACTTGAATAAAATGATCAGTAACTATGCTGCATTCAGACCTTATAAAAATAAATAGATTCTGAGAAGAACACGACTACCCGATCTGCTCTCTTCCTTTGTAACATTTTTAAAATAAATGAAAACCTACATGTACAATATTTTTTGAGTAATTCAATTGAAGAGATATAATCAAAGGTGGAACATGAATTTCAAAAGAGCTTTTCTGTGTTCTTTGTATCTATTGCAAAAAATTATCTTGAATAAAAAATATCTAAATAACTCTAGCAATTTAAAAACATGGATACTACAGATGCTAAAAATTTGGTAATAAACATATCAAATTTTATTTCTACAGTTAGCATTGTACATCATTTCTTCAAAACGTAGATTTATAAAATGCTAACTTAAGTGTTTCAAATGAACACAATCTACTGATCTATAGACGTAGATATCAGGTTGTTCTGAAAGTTCGTATAACCTAGTGTCTGTTTCACATCAGAAATAATTCGTTTACATCGTTTGATAGGGGGGACAATTTGACACAGTATACCAATTTTGATTCGATTGACTCTTTCTGTTCGTTAGAAAAAGAACAATTTTGAATAGAGCACCTGTTCATATGTCAAATATTGAGCACTAAGCTGTCATAATGTCTTTCGCTCGAAAAGGGCCGAATGTAACCGAAATAAGTACGGAGCTGAATAATGTCTCTAAAGACTACGCTTCATCGTATCGTACTTTCGAAAAGTCGGTAGCTGCATTCAAGGACCTAGAACGTGCCGATCGAGTCGAATGTTGTGAAGAGCTTTTGCAAAAGAGCAAAGAAGATCCGTTTAGCTTTTTTAGTCGCATCATGACCGAGGATGAAACATGGATACACCACTATAATCTACTCAGTCACCTGGAAGAGAAGGTCTGGAAAAAACCAGAAGAAAACCATCAGCTCGATCACGCATTGAATGGTCGGACGGAAAGATTATGATGATCATCTCTTGAGACAATGAATACATCCTTCTTATGGACTATCTCTGTCATGGCGACACAGTCGATGATCAATATTATGCATCACTCATCGATCGATTACGTTTTGCTGTTCTAGAGAAACGGTGTGCAAAGCTCAGTCATGGAGTGCTGTTTCTTCATGACAAGGCACTTGTTCACAGGTCCAACATTGCAGAAACTGCCACCCGACGAGTTGGCTTCGCCGAATTGAATCACCTCACCTATTCTCCCGACATTCCGCCGACTGATTAATATCTATTTTAAAATTTGAAAAAACTTCTTCATGGTAAGAAATTTCGCTCCGATAATCACGCGAACATGAATGTCGAGGACTATTTGAGTAATCTCAGATCAGATTTTTTTTCAAGGCATATAGAGTCTGCATGATCGCTGGATTCTTGTGATTTACCAATCTATGAGTTGCACGAACTTTCCGGACAACCTGATATAATATGTCCAGCTAAAAGTATGAAAATAATACTATACTTCACATTACTTATTTGTGAACGGACAAGCTTTCTTATATATCAGAAGCATCAAACTCGAAAGTTAAAGAGAGTCGTTCCACTAGTCACTCATTTCAATATTTGACTATTTAGCTGATCAATCAATTATCTCACTTCCTGCTCAAATACTTCAATGTAAAATTATTCTCTCACTTTTACATGTGGAAATAAAACTTACCATGAACATGGTTTAACATACTTGAATAGTGGAATCTAATTGTCAAGTTTTGAATATATGTATGGTTATCAAGTCATCAGTCTCAAACTTCTTCTTTCAAGTTCATTAACTAGATAGAACATACCGATTTAAAATAGATAAAAAAAATCTTATTATATTTTACTTTTATCAACATAAATTTCTTGAATGCACATGTATAATAAAATAAAATCGGGAATTTTTCTTCCTGTCCTCATTTTTTTAATGTTACCATTTACAAAGAACACGTTGATTCGATGCTGGATGAAGTCGACACTTTGTTCCCATTCCACACACTCGTGTTATTGTTCATTGATCTATATAGTAACAAAATCTGTATTAAAAGTATCAGACTCTTCATTTCTTTTATTTACTTTTAACGCAAGTTGTGGATCCTACAGTTTCAACACACTTTCGTTTAACAGCTACAGTAGACGACAAAAGTCCCGACCCTAGTCGATCTCAGCCATTTTACATGGTAG
>JAJEKB010016179.1:0-18903 GCA_022393335.1 Macrotrachela quadricornifera | reverse complement strand
TGATCAGAAAGAAAAGCTCTATCAGCAGTAAAAGTTTCATCAAGTTTAGAGAAGGTCGATGTAATGGCTGGAGATTTCTGGTGGATACACCCATATATATATATCTTCCGTCCATCGATATCTCTACCTTAAATTAGATATTGTAAAAATGAATTCATCGTTTTTTTCAATTTCTTTTTTAAATATATCAATGAACAATGTTTTGAATGATAGAGAACAAAAAAATATAAATATATGTTAATCAAAATAAATAATCATGGAATACAATGTCGAAAAACAATAGGATAGAAAAAATCAAACAAAACGAAAAGATTAATACAGATAATTTGATCGTTGAAACTAAAAGCTTAATTAGAAAGTGAATATTATTGTTTTTTTTGACTAGTTTTGATCACTATTGATATTTTAATATCCCAGAGGTTTTTCAATACTTGTATCATAATTTCTTATTAATTGATCTTGTGGAACAACACCATTTTCTTCTTGTGAAAAAGCAAAACCATCTAAAGAAAGAATGAATAAATAAATAAAATTTTTTTTAAGTAATAAAAAATTATCATTATTATTTACGATAAGGTTTATCAGTAAATCCTGATGTTTTTGGTGTTTTTGTTCGAATAAAAACACTTTTTAATAAAGCTAATCGTTCGGAAACACGTGATACAGCTGTTGGTTGTCTTTCCATAACTAAATCAGATGGATCTTGTTTAGCAACTTCTTTCTCTTGTACTTCTTGCATCAATGTTTTAAAATAAGTTCGTTGTATACTAAAATATAATATATATATAAAACAATTCAGTTTATTTTCTCTATTTTTATTTTTTACCAATTATAAATAAAATCAGCTAATAATGCTGTTATTGGTATTAATAATAAACCAAACCAGAAGGTTGGAGCGGAAAACACATATCTTACCTTGAAAGTAAAAATAGTAGTATTGAATATTTAAGGAATCAAGAATGTAACGGGTAGGTCATAAATAGTAAATCTCCTATTGTTTTATAAAAAGATGTGCCTTTCGATTCTCTACAGTCTTGCCTATGTCAATTGATTTGATTACGATTTATTACTTTATTGCTGTCTACGAAACAGATTAATCGAAAATCTACAACACGCTAACAAGAATATTTTAGTAGGATTAGCATAGCCCAAAATGGATATATTGTGAAGAAATGTGATGTAATAGGAATCTTATGGTTGATGTCTTAGATTCACTGGAATATTATGAATAAATCTCAATAAAACATTGTACAGGATATGTCGGAGTTCTTTTTGATACATCCATTTTCACATATATTGATCGTACTAAAATTTCTTTGTTAGAAAATTATATTTTTTAGATTAATCTGTTTCGTAAACGACAATAAACTAACCAATATCAATTGAAATAGGCAAGATTATAAAGAATTGAAATGCGTATCTTTTACATTTTAACACGAACATTTTTACATATTCTTATTCTATTCATTTAACTTACCATCGCAAACATTTCGACTCCTACTGGAAGTCCTGGCCATACATAACTATATATGGCAAAAAATATAAACCATGAAGCAATACTTCCCCAAATAGTAATATGTGTAAGCTAATAATAATAAATTCAAATCAATAACAAAACAAATTTTAATTTTTTTTTTACTTACAAATGTCCATGAATCACTTTCAAGTCCTGCTTTAAGAGAGACAACAATAACGACATACTAAAAAATAAAATAAAATATTCTTCATTTTCTATTCTATAAAATAAAAATATAAGCAGCCATGAGCACAATATACCGTATACATCATATTGCCTAAGAATAATGCATCACCCACTTGTCCGTTGCGAAATGCAACGTCTATCGATAGATAAAAAACAAACGAATAGTTATATAACATGCATATTATTATTTTCTATTTAATATATTAGAAAACGTTAAAATGTGCAATTTAAAAAGTTAGAAAAGCAAATTATTCTAAAGCCTACAGGTGAGTAGATTTCAATGAAAACAAATAAAAAACCCTCAATTTACAGTATAAATACAGTTGCCCAAAAATACATGACTGCCAAGTACGATTCCAGTAGAATGAACAACATCTAAATAATATATATTTTTACTATTTTTTTCTCATTTGACTTTTTGTTTTTGTTATAATATTTTCTGTGAAAATAAAAAAGAAAATAAATGATATACCTTGTCGAAGCATAGAGTACGACATGAAATAGAGAAAAATAGAATGGTAGACTGCATTAAGACACCAAGTCCAAAAAATCTATAAAATAAAAAATAAACCTTTTCTAAAACAAAAAAAGACAAGTTTGTTTTAATAACTTTTAAATTAAAATCCGATCGATTTTGTGACATTTTATAAATAGCTGGAAAACGCATCATTGTTTCTGCACTACAAGAACGATCTAATAAACCAAGAGCCATTGGTTGTGCTGCAGTAAATATTACATTATAAAGTGCAATTGTCCAACGATCAAATAAAATTTGACCAGAAAATCCATTATGTAATGCAAACCAAAGCTATTTTTAAAATAAAAAAATAATGTTTTTCTATTTTTATAATTAAATATATCCTACCTCCATTACATAAAGACAAATATTTTTATAAAATGAATAAAGTATTACTTTACATAAACGACGATAACTCCATACACCATGAACAAATAATAGTTTAGTTAGAAATCTAAATTGACCTATTGTATAATCAGATGCACATGCTGCTTGAACACCTTCACGGCCCATTAGTCCAACACCAACATGTGCCATCTAAAATCAGATATATGATAAAATTCCAAAACTATTGTACTGTTTCGAAAAATAAAACATTTTTGATTTTGAAAATGATGATTAATGTATTCTATAGTGCTACTGAAGAAGAGAATGTGTATAAATTTTCCCAACTATCACTGTTAAATTGGTCATTTAGTCCTTTAAATACAAAATCAAGTATCTCGTGTCATAATCGAATTTTTAAAATTTTATTTCATAATTTTTGCTAGCAAAAACTAGAACAATTTTTTCATTATCGCTTGGCGGTTTTATTTCCTATTGAATGACTTTTAATCAACACTAAGTTCAAACGAAAAGAGAATAAACCTGTTACAGATCATTGTTTTATCAATAGATAGTACTAAAAATCGATCTTTTTAATCTTGTACTCCTAAAATCTGAAGATTAGTTCAAGATAAATTTATGATTTCTTCCAATTATATTTTTACAGTTCTCTCATATCTATATCTTATATAATCACGATTCATACTTGAATCATGCCAACATCATTGGCACCATCACCAATAGCTAATGTAATTGCATCTACAGATCGTTTAACAAGTTCAACAACTTCTGCTTTCTGTTTTGGACTAACTCTATAATTAAATTATTAGACTTTATTTTTATTTAATTTTTGTTTATTTAGTCTTACCGACAACAAATAACTGTTTTACATGAAATTGCTAAATCAAGAAAAGCTTGACGACATGAAGCATCTAAGGCATATTTAAGTGTTTGTCCTTCGATAACTAATGAAGCAAGATTTTCTTTACGTAATGAATCACCAAATGTTTGACAATGTTGTTGTAATTCCCTACGTGTATCCTATTAGAAAAAAAAAGCATATTTGATTTATAAAATAAATACATAAATAATTTAAATATAAAATATTTACATCAAGAGTTGCTTCGTCTAATGTTAAATTAAGCATTTGATCTGATAAAAGTTTACATGCATAACCAATATTAATAGCAGTTTCTTTTTTATCTCCTGTTAACACCCAAATCTAAATTAAATATAAATAAAAATATAAAAAATAAAAATTTTAATATATTATTTTCGATTTACCTTAATACCAGCTCTATGTAACATAACAAGACTTTCTGGAACTTGCTAAAATGTTAAAATAAAAAATATAAATAAATAAAAAATATAAATAAATAAAAAATAAAAAATGAAAATTTTACATCTTGTAATTTATCTTCAATTCCAGTTGCACCTAATAATATTAAATTTTGTTCAATTTTATCAGCTACTTGAGCAACTAATTCGTTTCGATTATTTATTGCTGTTGATGCTTGTCGATAATTTACTAACCATTCCTATTAATTAATAGAAATAAAAACAAATTTAATATTAATAACTTTTCTTTTGTATTCATCGTTACTTCGTATTCTTCAGTGGATAAAATTCGATAACCAAGACATAATGTACGAAGACCTTCATTAGCAAAACTTGCTAAATGTTGCGATGTTGATTGAGTATTTTGATCATTTGATTCAAGACGTTCCATAATAACACTATCCTAAAATAGAAGTCAATTTTTTGCCAAATTTGAATTATAATCTTCAATAAGATTAGAGTCAAATATTCAAATAAACCTTCCGTCTATCACGTTAGATATCATTGATTCTACATTGCTAAAATTGAAGGTTTTAAGTTACTACTCACACATTCAAATCATTTATTATTGTTACCTATATATATAAAGAACAATGTCTGTCTGTGTGTGCCTGTCTGTTTGTTATGCATTCGATCCCTGTACTAGCTAGCGTCACCAGACTTTCCATGATGCCTCTCCAAGCTCGGAGGAAGGTCACAGCGGGGTCACCCACTAGGGGTGTGTGGGTGTGGGTGAAGTCTCACCCAGATAAGGCTGTATTAGCTAACATTATCAAACTCTTCATGGTGCTTCTCTGTGACCAGAGGTAGCTTTAAAGAGTGCTGTTAGCATTAACAGGTGTCGAGAGGTAGTGTCTGCGCGAAATTTCATTCAAGTTCTATCGCATTGAACTTTGCATCAATTTTCTAGAAATTTAGCGAATTTGTTATGATTCCAAGAGTAATCATTTTCTATTGATGTTTCTTTGGTCTAAATGTGAAAATCGAAGATTTCTAATGTAATAGCTAGTGTCACAAAACTTTCCACACTACTTCCTTAGCTTCTGAGGAAAGTCAATTTGAGGTTGGAACCACCAAACGGGGTGCGTGGAAAGGGCTGGGTGAAATTTCATCACGATCAATACAGATCGAGATTCTGATGAGTCTGTTCGCTATGTATTTAGTCACCGTGAGAGATAGTGTCACGGAACTATCCGCATTAGTTCCTTGAGTGCGCTAAGGAAAGTCGGCAGAATGATTGGGGGTGAGAAAGAAAGGTGTACATGAAACTTCATCCAAGTCGTATGAAACTGTGATTTTATTCACTTTCTAATCAAATGACGCAGTTGAGTGAAATTTTAAGAGTGATCGTGTCTAAAGTGGAGGCGAGTGAGGATGCCAGCTTGAGTCCTATGAGAAGAGTCTCACTGAAGATGCATGATGCACGGCGGGAAAAGCTCTGTAGCAGAGTTTCCAGGTACGGTGAAAAAAGCCCTATGAAAGAGGTATCACGCACGGCAAGAAGAGTTCTATGCCGAATACCTAACGCATAGCAGGAATAATCCTGCTAAAGATGTCTGATGCATACCGGTAGAAGTCCTGTCCTAGAAGTTCCAGGTGTGACGGGAAAATTTCTGTTACAGATGGCTCAGCCACAGCGAGGACCAGTCCTGTAAACGACGTGTTATGTACAGCAGAAAAAGTCGGATGGAAAATGCAAAACTTTAACCATATTCTCTTTCCAGTGGGCACCTCCTCTAGTTTGATATAACTTGTCCATAAAATCTTAATCTATTCAAAATGTTTGTAATAAATAAATTTTCATATATTTTAAGGTTTTTATTTATCTATTCTCTCTATCAATATAAAGAAATTTACAGTCTGTTGTAGGCCGAATAGGTCTAGACAAAGTATAGGCCTATTTGAACTTCTGATGACAACTGTTGAGAACGATACTGTCCACTTCTCAGATGTATCTATGAAAATTTTGTAGTTAGTTATTTGCTAAATCTTTCGAGCAGTCTTCAGCTTTTGACAAAAATAACATAATCTGTGTTATACAAGATAGATTTGAGAATGAAACCTAAGAATTATCATGAATATGACTGTTTTCAACGGTAAAAGTTCACGATAGATTAATATTGATTTTGCACTAGTTAATAAGGTTTGGTAAAGATCATATTTAATGTAAAATTAAATGTGCAATAAGAAAAATTTCACACAATTATGACATCAAATTAATATTCTCTACAATGCAAATAAATCCTTTCTCTTGTTTAACTTTTCGAAGCTATTATTTAATTATAAAATTCAACTTACAGCGCCTTTACAATATAATTTAATTTCATTATTCGGTGCTCTAACGATTACACTCATTCGTTTCCGATCACTTAAATAAAATAATATTTTATTAAAATAAATTATTTTTTTAATAATTTACCTGCTAAATTCCAATACATTTAATATTTGATAAACTTCTTTTTCACCTCGCTACGAAAATAAAAGAAAAGTATCAAAAGAATAAATATGAAAATTTTGTTTTAATTATTATTAGTTACAAAATTAATAGTAACACTTTCTGGTGTACGACTGAAAAAGACTACACCCATTTGTTTCATAGCAGTAACTAATGCAAATTCATCTATAATAGAAAATATATTTTATATTTGATTTATTATTATTTTATTTTTACCTGGTGATGATGCTTGATAATCTACTTCAGTTGGTAAATTTGTATATAATTTATTTTCTGGTACAACTGTATGACATGCTGCAAGTAATGTTAAAAATTCGCGAATTTCGTTACGTGATGTCTAAAATATTTTCGTTTCTTTATTATCTTTTAAATAATATATTTTTAAATTAAACTGTACATGTTGTTCTAAATTTTTAAGTAATTCATAACTATTAAACTCTGCTAGATTTCCTGATCTAAAACAAAAAAAAAAAAAAGAAAATAAATTATCAAATAAAAATGAATTATTTTCTCTTAACTTACCCATACATAATACCACCAATTGAACATTGTTTAAATATCATTTCATTTTTTGTTAATGTACCTGTTTTATCAGAAAAAATATATTTTACTTGTCCAAGTTCTTCATTTAAATTTGATGTTCTTGCACTTGCTGGTGTATCTGTTTCGCTGTCATACATATCTATATCCTATAGATTAAAAATATTTCATTATATAAATTTATTATTTATTTTATTAAACTATACCCAATTAATAAAAAAAGCTTGAATAAATTTGACAAGATCAACTGTTATTTGTAATGATATTGGAATTAAATTATTAAATAAAATGAAAAATGTCAAAAATGTATAACCCATGTGTTGCCATTCTAGAAATTTAAAATAAAATATTATAAAAAAAATAAAAATAAATAATTTTTATACTTATAACATCTCCATCAAGATTTAATCCAAGATACCAATGTGTGTCACTATTTTTATAATTCCAAATTTCTCCAGCAATTGCACTGAGTAGACATAAGATAATTAGAAAAAGAAGAAGAAACAAAATCTATAAATTAAATGAAGAAAACATTTGTTTTTCTAACGAAAATTTTAATTTATTAATTTATCACTTGTTTATTTGTCACTCGTTCAACATTACTTCGTTTAAAAGGAACCGAAGATGAGTTCTAAAATAAAATAAAAATAAAATAAAGAAATTCTTTTTTAAGTTTTCATGTTTAAACTAACCATCATTAATTTCGTATCATGTCCACTATAAATAACAATTCCATAAACCCATGCTGTATTTTTTAATTGTGAACCACGTAAAAGTATTTGATCAGAACCTAATGGAATAGGATAAGCAGCAGTGTTTATTTTTAATGTTCCAATAAATTCATATAAATTTCTATTTGGCAATTCACATTCAATTGATCCTTGTAAATCTCTTAATTGAACACTTGATATTATATGAGCAGTTTGTGGTAAACCCTATTTATTTTATTTTCCATAAGACAATCAAAAGAAAAAAGTCTAAAACGAACCTGTCGAACTTTAAGATTTGTTTCTCCATCAAGATTTGATGTCTGAATATAACATATAGAATTTGGCTCACTAAAAAAATTTAATAAAATCAAAAAAAAAAATAAATGAATTATTTAAACCCAGAAGAAATTAAGACAAGATCAGCTGGAAAATATTCTTTATCAATAACTTTCACAATATCACCCACTTTAACTTCTTGCCATTTTGTATAAATCCAATTTCCATGTCGATAAACTAAATGAAATTAATTATAATTGATTTAAATAAAACAAGAAAAAATAAGAAAGTATATTTTACTTAAAACTCGTCGACGATTCACTGCATCATCTTGTATATGTCGTTTCTAAATTATAGGAAAAAAAAATTTTTCCTAAGAAAAAAAAAGAAAAGCTCATTAGAATAAACTTACCACATCTTCAATAATTTCTTTAATAGCCGCACAACAAAGAATAAATGTTAATGGTACAGCTGTTGTAAATTTTCCAGTGGGTGATACTCCGGGAATTTGCTAGATAAAAAATTTGATTGATGTTTTATTTTATTTTATTTTATTTTTCTATTTACTTGAATTATCACAATACAAAGAAAAAATATGTTCGAATATTTTCGAAATTGTTCAAAAAGAAATTTTGGTATAAATGTTAATAATGAATACTTGCTCGTACTAACACGGTTTGATATAAATTTTTCTGTTTGTGGCCCTTTATTAATTGTTATGACTCGTTTTTCATCGTCAATAAGAGTTGTAGGATGTGTCCTAGTTATTCGTTGGAAAGAACGAGTAATTGAAGAATTTTGTCCCATTAAACAAATATTAAATAATAAAATAGAGTTTTAATTTAAAGACAATAATTCATATAAAATAAAAGAGAATAACTGAAATCTAAAATACAAATCGAATCATAAGGTAGAATACATAAATATGTATACATATTATTTTTTTCGTTTTCAAGGTATATTCATCTTGTTCTGAATGAATGAATGTCGAAAGAGAAAAGAACGAACCATTAAAAAAAAAACAAAATTAATAGATATTGAGATGTCGCATTACAACGGTGATAATAAAAAGGTATTTAGAAAAAAAATTTAGATATTATTTAGAGGATAATTATCTACAGATAATAATTTGATTAATAAAAAATAGTTTTTATTTGAAGAACTAGAATAAACAAATCATCTTGTTGTCTGTATTTACTTGTAATTTTCTTCTTTTTTTTTCTATCTTTAGTCATTTGGTAAAGACACTTCTTGATCCCAAAGCTGGGCACCTCTATTTAATTCAATTCAACTTAAAATAGTTTTGAAAATTTATGTTTTAATAGCAGTTTAAACAGTCAAACTAATGCAAGACTACGTTATGATTATGATTTATTTTGTAATTCTTCTCCTGACGTTTTTACTTTATCGCAATTGAAGATAAATAACTCAATGAAAAAAAAAATAATTCAACTTGTAACGAAAAATACGTGTGAATGACTGTTGATTGATATAAGAATGTAGTCGTTAATAGATTATATAGTTGTTGAACTTGTTCAGTTTTGGTATCGTTCAAACGTAAGGTTGTTACTTGTGAGAAGGTCTTTATTTCAATACTGTTCTTTTATTCACACACACATGTTTACACTGAGCTACTTGCTCTTACGTGTACAAACGACCAACTGACTATATTCATATCACTCGTTCTCTTCTTTTTCTTTTCTTTTCTTTCCACTCGAGAGATTCGATTCACACTATCCGATAATACTATTACGTACGATATTATATAAGTAGGATACAGGTGAAGGTTTTCATTACGTACATGTTGTGTCGCATATGAGCGATATTGATGAACGTTAGTTTTATATAGTTATACTATCACGTAAGCGTGATATCGGTAAAAGTTGATTCTATATGACTATAATGTCATCAGGAGATGATAATATGTAGTTATGATCTCAGTATCACACATTCTTAAACGATCTCTGTGATTATCACCACACAACTCAATTCAATTCAATTCATTCATCTAGTTGAATTGAATTGAAATAGTACGCAAAAGTTTAAGAATTGATTTGAATCAAGTTGCACTCAGTTTGAAAATGTCTATAAATTGAATCGTATTGAGTTGAAGAGAAAATATTATAATCAACGAATTGAATTGAGAGAGAATCCGTGATATCTCTGAATTGAATTAACTCACTTTTTTAGCTAAGTTGCCTAGCTTTGCTTGATCTACATTATGCATAGTATCAATAACTTGTCGTTCCGCACCATTTTCAACTAATGCTTCCCAATGAGAATTTTAATCGGATAATCATGCTAAGTTACCGAAGATATGTAAAGCATGTTTGGCTTTTGTCAACATGACATTTAAAGGATGTTCATCATCTAAGAATTCAATTATTTCACCGCCTCTGACACATGAAATAAGTACAATATCTTTCTCTTTGCCTTGTATACTATTTACAGTCATAACTTCAACATAACGTGGAAATTAAAGAGATTCTTCAGAAAATTTAGGCATCTATGTTTTATATGGTATGATGGCATGGATACGTTTCTCCATTTCAATGAAGTTTTTTTCACTTTTACTATAGACCTTCAAGTAGTTTGGTAAAATTTTTACTAAAACACAATTCTTGAGGAGATTCTGTAGTAGCAGAAATGAAATAACAATAGCTATTCACATTTATTCAAATGCACTCAAGATATAATCATAATAACATGTTGTTCAATAATTTATGTCAAACAACTTCGTTTTTTCTACCCAAATGTTCAATATAAAACTTTTTTAGACATAAGATTGAACATGTACAAAGAAAAGAATCAGAGAGACAAGATATGAATTTAAAAAAAATATAGAATTCCATCATAACATTCATATCCATCTTCGGCAATAAATTTTTCTTGAAACATTTGAAAACCATTTCTTTCATAAAATCGAATTGCTTGTTCATTATCAATCAATACACCACTCCATAAAGTCATTCGTTTCTTACCCAATTGCTTAGCTAAATCAACCATAAAGTGTAAAAGTTGAGAACCTAAATGCTGATTTTGATATTCATCGATAATACATGGTGCAAATTGTATATCACTATTCTCATTTAATTTTATAGCATATTTTTCATATCGTTGTATATTAAAATCTTCTATAGTAAGATTAAATTCGAAGAGAGCAATAATTTTTTTATTGGTGTTGATAGCTACCATTCGCAATTTATTGATGTGGTGAATTTCATCACAAAATTGTTGTGCAGAATGAAGATCATAACTTGGATAAGTGGCAAATCGTCGCGTCTTTTCTGATAGAGAATCAAAAAATTCCAATAATCCCAAAAGATCTGTATGTAATAATGGTCGAAATAAAATTTCTTCTGAACCAGTTATTTTCATTAAATTAAAATATTTTGTAACCAGAGCTGGATTTTGACCAATCTGCTTAACTGTCAAAAAATTTGCTTGTTCCATTCGTTATGTCTGAAGTTTGTAAAGATGAGATTTTTTTTCTACAGTAACTTGTTCTGAAAACGTATGCCGGCAAAACTACTTTTCATAGGTCATATCATGGAAATTTAAGCCTTTTATCAAGTCTTCGTCAAATAACATGTGCAATGTTTTTTTTCATTCTGTAGAAGCATGCACATAGTGAAGTAGACGAGTATAAGTTGTGTAATGACATATTTTTTCTCTATAAATGAAAGTGTTTTTAAAAATATTAATTGAGATATATCAATTGACAATAAATGATAGATTAATTCGAAATTTTGAATGTGAACTTTTCAGTCATTGCCGCGAATTCTATAGTACTTAACAATTAGATCACACGAATAATAGCAGATTATAAGACATTTCACCTAATGTTGCTCGAATTCATCTTGAAAATGCGTCTACATCTATAATTTGAACATCTTTTTAGTTGGTTTCTTTTTCGTTGATGCAAACTTTAAATCGAAAAAAAGTATATATATGTATTTCATCCATAGTCAACTGTCGATTATAGAGTATAAGACCATCTGTATAGTCTCGAAATAGCTTTATTATTTTTAGGATGAGGCAGTCAATTAAGAAGTAAGTTCACTAGAATATTATCGACACAAAGACGGAGTCTGTCCGTTAGGTTCTAAGTTTTAATAAGGTGTGATGAAATCGCCGATCTTGATGGCAATGGACTTAGAACAGATTTTAGATTACTATTCTTCAGTTGTTAAAAAGTATGACGCAGCTTTTAAGATCACATTTCGAATGAGAGGAGAATAATTGATTAAACATGTCGATCTTTGTATAGATCATTGCTTGAAAACAGGAAGAGCTTGAACTAGCCAAAAAGACGGCATGATTAAAACGTCAACACTTGGTAATGCGGTATCAGAGATAGAATGGGCAGCAAATGTATCATCTTCCAGTATTTTAGACAGTAAATTCACATAGATAGATCAAAGTATGTATGTAACATGTTTCTATTTTGGCTAAAAATCATCATCAGATATATTGAGAACTTGTAAATAATACCGTATAACTATACTGTATATAAAGTAGTTTAATATTGCATTAATCTTATGAAAATCAAAATTAATAACAATATAAGTTTGAAAGATATTTGCAGTGTTGCAATATTACTATAAGAATATATTAGAATGAATGTAGATAAAGTATTTAGAAGAGACTGTAACGAGTTAAAGTTTACAATAACGATAAAATTTGACACAATTACATGAAACAACACTATGTTTTCCTATGTAAACCAATAGTAATATAATTTCAAGATTGTTTATGAACTTTATTTTCAGGAATCTAAACTTACAACTTTTGTCTTTTAGATAAAAGTAATTATTGAATTATACTTGATCAATAAAAAATTTTGACACATTTTTTGAAAGGACACGACTTTTAGGACATCTTGTATAAGGAGGCACGACCGAGATAATAAGGAAAAGACATGGACAGAATAAACGAAACGAAGAAATAGAGTGAAAGTAACCAAGAGCACGCGCAGAACATATTCATTTTATCCATTTATAAATCGAAAATAAGAAGAATTCTTTAGTGCATCATTTCTGAAAAGCGTATGGACAGTACGTAAATACATTCATGTCCAATATGAATGTGCCTTATTTATTGGCATAATCATTATAATGAAACGAAGTATTGAATTGACACTTTCACTAGCACGTATATAACAATTGTCGAATAAGGAGAAGAATTAAGCTTTTACATATAGATACACAAACTATCTGTTTGAAATTGTTAAGTCATCAGGTAGATCTACGAATTCTCTAATGTAGTTTAAGAAATCTTGACTTGTTGACCCTTGAAATTAACAATTCCAGTAGATATGTATGATATTGTTCTATTTAATTAATGAAATATGTGATACCTATGATTTCTAGAATTAAAGAGTCAAAATTCTTCAGCACATATAAAAATCTTCATATCCATTCTTCTTTCATATCCAGCAGTAATATTCATATAGATATGTTTAATGAAGTATGACATGCATGATGAACATTTGCAAATCATTCTTTCTGCTGTATTACATACAATTTTGTCCTTCATCACATCTATATAAACAATTATCAAAAAACATTCGTTTTAGCCTGTTTATTAATCAAACATTAGTAGTTTTATTCATACAAACATCTTTGCTTTGATTTATTGAACTGCGGAGTCATTCCAAAACCCGACTCCGACTCCGACTCCGCGAAACCGGAGTCGGAGTCGGAGTCGGAGTCGGAATCTCAAAAAAAAGTTTTGCCAGAGTCAATATCGGAGTTACATCAGTGTAACAGTCAAGTATTTCTATTCTTGTTTAAGAACACTTTTATTATTCATATGTCAAGTAACGAACAAAAATATACTACTATTAACGTCATCAGTTTTAAGAAGAGCTCATACCACCAAAGTATTCATATTAACAAGCATAGCAGAGAAATTAAAAATACTAACCCAAGAAAATTTCTATATCACCTGAGTCATTAAATCTCCCATCGACTCCAAGACGTTGTTGTTTAGGAATTTTGCAAGTAAATTCTTCACAAGACAATGCAGTTGTATATGACATTGATATAGTTCGTTTTCTACTATTATTGTCCACGCTTACAGTTCCCGTGGTTTTTAAATTTCAAGAAATAAATAGTAGATTCTGCACTTATATAAGCTGTTCGTTTTTAGTGATTTGTTTATCTAATCATCTATTCATAGTCTTAGATGCTACTACGATTTAGACGTCACTAAACTACAAAAAAAAATTTTCGGAGTCGGAGTCGGGTTTCGGAACCGACTTTTTCGACTCCGCAGTTCACTACTTTGATTATATTTTTTTTCTAGCGTTTTATCTTTATTGTATACCAAAAAAAAATAAAAGCATCACACGATAAGGATTTATTCATCTATGCTACTTAAATCAAATATCATTTTGGATTGATTAGGGTACAGTATTAGGTGCAGTATGAAATAAAAATATAATACCATGAAATATTAATATTGATCTGTTTTACAAAAAAAGTTATGAAAAATTACTAAAGTTATTTGAAAATTATAATACTATCTCGATAGTTATAATGATTGTCATGAATATTATTGAATACAAAATACGATATATATACATTTAACAGCAGGCATTTTTGGAATTATGTGTATCATATAAAGTTGATAAAAATTTAACAAAAGCTTTAATATCTCAAAAAATAGTTGCCGCTTATCCATCAATACCACTAAGTTATGATTTTTTTAAAAAATGGATTATTTCATTTATTGGTAATAATGTTTTTACTGCTAGTAAATCAATTGATAGAATAAAAAAATTCTATGATAAAGAAGAATATTTAATATATCTTATTCTTGAATATAATCATTGATTATAATATAATTTTTCCTACTTAAATCGTCATTTGAAATTAATGTTGATATTAAAAAATTAAGAAAAGTTTTTATTTAAGAACATAAAGCAATATCTTAGTATGAAATAAAAGATGTGATTTTCAAAAATAATTATTCGATTTAACATTTACTGAATTAGTATTTGTGAAGAATCATTATTTATGAGGCAAAATACACACATAAATGATTTATTTATATATTCCAGAAACTTAAGCTCATCGTGATGGTTCTTATATTTGCATTGAACTGATTCACTATGCTGTAATCTACAGTAATCTTCTTTTTTCTTTGTATTCTAAGATTATTCATTTGTTATCTTATTTTGTTGTCAAATCATATTGATAACAAAGCAATGTTTAAAGTTGTAAAAAAAAGCTACTGTCGAAATCTTCGACATTTTTATTATCTCGACCGCTGTACAAAATCACAAAATTATAAATCTTTCAAAATTCAAGAAAAACTCTACAATGAGCGAACGTACTTAAAAAGATAAACTAATAGACTAGCATTCTTCTTGTTGAATTTTATTGATTCATATGTCAATTGGAAAATCATATTGAGACTAACATTTTGGTATTGGTTTCATGAATTATTGATGAAGTTTTTATATGATTAAAGTCATCCATGTTAGAGCACATATTTTAATAATCGATCCTATTACGATGAATTTAATTTCAGAATTATATCAGTAGTTGATTATTTAATCCAAGGAGATAGAGATCGAATGCATTAGTAAGCACTATCAGCATATTTATTATCGATTTTCATCTTTTGCTCAATATTTAGGTTTAAAAGTTGAAGGTACGAAAGATTTGATTTTGCTCATTTTATAATCCTTTTAAAAAGTGACAAGATAATAACACGTGCATTTTGATGTTTCAAGGTATTCGTTTCAGTCAGTACTTCGAAACAATTAATAGTTTGTTACTAGTTAACTTGAAATTGTAAAAGTAACACTTAATATACTTGCTTCATAATCTGATATCAATGACGATGTCTGTGTAATCACATCAAATACGATTTGAATAATATTCAACTACCATTACAGACTATCTCGAGAAAAGTATGGAAGATCACTTTGCAATTCACAAGAAACATTAGTCTTTTACTGAAAAATAATCTTGACTGAAGCAATAAACTAGTTCATTAGCTAATAATGTCATAGGATTGAGAAAACAAATGATGCCAAGCGATAAAGAAAGGCTTTTGTTAAAAAAAAAGAGTGGCAGTTTAATATTATCGGCACATTTCCAAAATCGAAACCATCAAAATTTATAGAAGTCAGGTTATGCAAAGAATACATTTATGATAGAGTGCTCAATATATTGTAGCTAATTGATATGTACTTCACACACATGAACTAAAAGATATATGAATCGCAGATTCTCATCTAGAACAAACTAAAACTATCATTTTCGCTTAATATTCTACGTAGAATACGAATATCATTTTGATCTTTCTTCTGTCTTTCTATCTTAACTGGAATTCATTAAAGATATAAGCCTGAAGTTGTTATCGTTTTTTATGAATCTAGTAAGCTGTAGAATGCCGAAATGATTAAAATTGAAACTATATTAGTAAAATTTTGAAGATAGACATGAATCACAAACGGATTTCTAATGATTCTTGTATAGCTCTGACACTTTGAAAACCCTGTGAAAAAATGTACAATATCCGAGATTAAGAGTTTAAGACAATACTGACACTGGTCTAAAATACTGGGATTCTTCTGAATTTTTTACTTCGATGCTTTGAGATTGAATGGTGCAAAACTATATAGTCTATCTGTGGTTGATGATAGTTGAGATTATTTTTAATTCAAAAGTACTTCAAAAAAGAAATGTTATTCTGTGTATGTATCGAGCAGCAAAATCTCAGTATCTTGCCTCTGACACTTACAAGAAGGTTATCAACATAAACTGAAAGCATTTGTGTATAAAACTTATCACTTATTCTTTCGAGTAAGACGAATCTGAACTCAAACGAATGAAATTTTATAAAATATGAGAGATTTTAAGTCTATTTTTGAATATTCAAAAGAAAGTCACTACAGAACAAAATCTGTAACTGATCATAGGAGCCTCCAGAACCTCTCCTATATCATCATGCCCTGTGATCAATATTTTTTGACATCTTTATTGAATGTAACTTGCTATAATCAGTCCACATGAATACTAGAAAATATAAATAATTGAAAAACTATTTTTCACTTCTAAAGCTTAAAATATATAGTCATCATCGAATACTTTTGCTTAACAAAATACTTTGATATATAACCTTTTTATGGCGGGATTATTTTAAGTGAAAAACTTGTTTGTATTCAATGAAAAAATTGTCTTTATCACAGTCGGTAAAGAGTTTGCGCGTTTGAAAGTCAAAATAATCTTTATTCTTGTTGAAAGTTCTAGCATTCAATGGACTATGCTCTTTATAGTATCGTTTTTATTAGAAGAATTTCAATATATGATAGATCAGAAAACAGGGCGTTGCCAATAAGACAGTGTGCGCATCTTCATGCGTGTGAACAGAACGAAAGAATATGTGAGTGGGAATATGCATGTATGATGGTGTCATACTATAACCCTGACAGAAGAAAAGAACCGAAAGAAAATGCACAAGTACAAGGTCTCCAAGGGTTTAAATACTGTCGTTTTTCCAAACTTTTTACTCACACGATGGACATGTGTTGAAAGTTTTGCACTGAAACGACGTTTTTTCTGCAGTTTTCGTTGCCCTCGGTCTCTATTTCGTCATACTAGACAGAACTCATTAGACAGTTGTATCAAATTGTACTTCAAGTAAGATTTGACATCTGTATCAAAGGAAAATTATTACTGTCCTATATATAGGATACCCACTGCGAACGAATTAAGATCTATGTAATGCGTATATGAAAAGAAAAACTAATGTCCTCTATCATAATCCGCTGTTGTACAATACTTAATTTTAAGTATGATGTTTATTATAAAAAGATGACAAATGAAGCATAAAATAAAAGACTTTCATTATTGTTGTGATTATTCGAAAAGTATGTCTCTCGTTTTGAGAGTTATTTCGATTAGTAGAAGTATCAAATCGTTTCAACAACTACCTTCATGAATTTTGTCCAATATATTTGATTAACTTGTAACATTAGTATTGGTACACTACTACTTATCACTTGAATAGACAATGAAATAGTATCTGCTTTTTGCAGGAATTTATAAATAAGTCGACATAATCATTAGAAACGAATACAAGTTTAAATATCGAACTAATTAAATCTTCATGTATCTAATTAGAAAACTGTTTTATAACCATCAGTACTATGAAATTTTTCAGAATGATTCAACCAAATTTTAGCTGGATAGAGTCTATTTCTGATTTTGTATGACACTGCGACTTATTCATACTCATTTGCATGTTAAACAGATCGTTTTCTGTTACATCAGCGTGAAGTCTATTCATTTATATCATCTTGAATTAGAATAATTGAATATGAATTTTCAGTATCAGCATCTTCAATGGTGTTAATTCTATATGTCGCATTAATAAATATTGAATATATAATCATTCATGTGTGTCGAACACGTGTGTGTTAATGTAAAATATATCGCGAACAGTAAAAAGACGACCGTGCGCCTAATTTCTTTCGTGAGAAACAGTGAATAGTTACAATTGAGATTTGAATATAATTTTATAGTTTTTTCGAATTATTTTAGACACATCGATTTTTAATCTGATTTCTTAGCTTTTTCTTAAAATTGAATCAATAATGTATACTAATATGAACAATATTCGAAAGTTAAGTAATAAATAAACAAAAAATATATCGATTGTAGACAATAAATTACTAAAGATGGTAGTGCACTATCAAAAAGTATATTAAAATGCGATTGATTCTCAAAAACAAGTTCATTATCATAATTGTCTTCTTCCTGATCATTGCAAGTCTATGGTTACGTTTTGAAGCTTTTCATACATCAACAAATAACTATGAACCGGTTTATTTTCTAACATTTTATAGATATTTTATTCATTTATAATTTTTTCTTTAGGAACCATCTATTCATAAGCCAATCAATCCGAAATTTCGATCACTAATTCATCCTACAACATCACTATTTTCTTCATCACAATTACCAGTAAATTCGTAACTATTTTAAATAAGAATTTCAATATTTTTTCTTTTCAATATAGA
>JAJEKB010016176.1:0-11894 GCA_022393335.1 Macrotrachela quadricornifera | reverse complement strand
ATTTATTAAACACAAAATGTGCTAAACTTTTTTCCCCTACTTTAGTCGTAGAAGAAAACAAGTGCATTAAATCTCTATGCAAAGCATCGATATCATAGGCCTCGATCCCCTCATTACCAAAAACCATCCAAAACAACAGAAGCCCCTAGTTCACAAATTCTGAGCCTCAACTTTAAAGAGAGTAATACAAACTGAACAAATTTACTCTGCTGATCAAACCTGATACTCTGTTCTTCTATAATTATCAGATCTTCCACTATGCCGAAATCCTATTGTTTAAAATCTAGATCTCATTTTCGTCGAATTGGTCGTTTTACCATTATGCCAAAGTCCTATTAATGAAGGTCTAGACTTTGACCAATCAGGCTTCACCTGGATATTTTTTCAGTCTTAAGACGAAGTATAACTGTCCCTAGCACCTATAAGATTGTTGAGAATTTTTTTGAATATGAAAGCAATGAAGATTTGCTGAATCTTGGGATTCAAGAGAAATAGCCCGCTAAAATGAGTTTGTTATCCATTAAACTTTTTCAGTTGAGCAATTCATAAAGTTAATCTGCTAAAACAGTTCAGCTCGTTGAAAAGAACTGTTCAACCAGTTCTTTTATGCATTTGAACGGAGTTCATAAACCTGAGCTGTGTGTACCCCTCGTTAACATGGGTTTTTGGGATTCGACTGCAAAAAACTATTTCTAAAACGTCTTTAACGTTTTTTTCAGATTATGGTTTCTCATCAGGAAAATTAAAGCAACTCCATTCTAGTCTTGAGTGTTATTTAATTTTTGTTAAAGCTCTGAACCAGGGCTAACTTTTCATCAGACAGATTTCTGGTGCATTTAAACAGTCATAAAAAATAAATCGAAAGGAGTTTCAAAAACTCGTCTGGTGAAAAGTTGTGCACAGAAACGAGCTTAATTTAAGGCTATCCTGAGTCCTCTAGCCTTTACTACAGCTGAGTTATCTCCATTCTCCTGTGAAGTACGAAAACAGACCGTAAGTTCGATCTACTAGGATATGTCGAGCTGAAAATTTTATCACAAGCGTATCTCACCAGTACTATTTGATCCTGAAATTTTCAACCCAAATAGCATGTCTTAGGTGAGAAATCGTTTCTGAGGGAGGAGGCTTAAATAAATGATGTTTAATAATAACTGATGATGAAATATTTTTGATATTTTTCATGTTTTCTTGTCTTGATCTTGAGAGCCAAAACTTTTATCACATATATATATCTAATCATGATCTTCCATCTCGGAGAATTTCCGCTCTCCATCTAAAATTAGTCATAATATTCATGTGCATGATTTTTGCAACATTCTCACTGTGAAAAAATATCGCAAAAGTTATGTACGATAATTTATATGCTTCAATCTTGTCAATAAACTTCGGGACTAGCGTAGTTGTAGAGTTAAAATTTTCTGAAATGGAAAGTCATGATTAGATATATATACGAGAACAACATCAGCTCTCAAGGTCAAGAAAAGTATGGGCACGTAAAAACTGGTTATCATCAGTTATTATGGAACATTTTTTCATGAAGAAGATTCAGCACATATAACACGTTTATAACAAAATTCGGTAATCATAAATGTTTCTTTTCAATGGATTAAAGAAACAAGACATCATTGACAATTTAGGAAGCAAGATTTGACCTCCATTAAGTCCTTATTTGACCAGTTGCACTAAGTTAGTGTTCGACAAAGAGGGCGGCGGGAGGAAGGAAAGAGAAGATAGAATTCTGGTCCAAGAAATTTTCAGCTTGGAATGTCGTCTCGGTCTGATAGTTCAGCGTTGTTTCGACCCTGAACGAAACTCATGTCCTTGCTTTTTATAAGAAAATAGTCTAAGTTCTATGAAAATGCGTTATACGCTATGGCGCTGATGAGGTTGCCATCCGAAATGTTCAACTCTGATCCCATTCATTCACACATCGTTTGATAAATGACATAGAAATAGTAAAAAACAAAAAGATTTAGATGGAAGACACTTTCTGGAAAATTTTAAATCAATTTTGTTTTCCTAGCCAAAATGACCAAAAATTGAAAACCTTGCAACTCATGCGGAAATAATTCTAACTAATTGCCGTTGTTTTCATTAATGTTTCGTCTATATGTAGAACTTGCTGAGCTCTGATGAAACTTAAAAGAATCCGGGCTCATAGCTTCTTTTGAAGAGTTATACTTAGGAATATCCCAAAGTAGCGACGATTACACTTTTATACCAAGTGGTAAGCTTTATGAAACTTTTTCTCTATATAATATTTGAGAGAAAATCATGTTCTATTTTTCGATGCCATTTGATTACACTTCAAGTAATACCATAATTATAAAATTTCGATAAAATCTGTTTTGTTTGCACGTCTCACGGTTACATATATACTAGAGAGTGTTTTTTTAAATAGGTTTTGGTGGAAAGCAGTTAGAGAATTGCGGCTTTCTTCATTGAAAAAGAAAATGAAGACGTATCAAAACATATATTTTCGGTTTTTCTAATATTGATTTCTGAAGTAGTGAAGATGTTGCTTGAGAATATCATTTAGCTGAAGTTTACTGTGGTCCACGCCCTATACAATTAGAGGAGCGATCGCAAATTTCGATTGATTCATAATTGTACCAACCAGATTTTTCTTCAATTGAGCACCATTAATTACACCAGCTAATTATTGGGCTCACCTGACTTATATCTTGACATTCTGAAACAAACACCCAGAAAACTGACTAAAGTTTACTTACTCCTAGCGGGTAAGTGAACCAAAAGACGACGAGAGAATATAAACAAGATGACGTGCGTAGATTAGAGTGATAAAAATACAACCTCTCTGCACTAAGTTAACATGATCAATATCAAAGTCATTGAAAGAAAGAAAATCCGGTTTCGAAACATTCAAAATTGCTGTTGTTGCAACAGCTTGCATTTTGTTCTGAAGGTGAAGATTATCAATCAGATCTTCTCAGAGTGGGATAACCTATATACACTAGCTGCTGTTGGTACTTTAGCAGATCCTTGGATAAAGGTATAAGAGAATCTGAAAATGCAAGAATAATGGTTATATTTGGCAAAACTATTAGTTGTCTTTTTTTCTTTAGATACATTCTTATCTTGATCCCGCTAGTTTTTCCATATTGAATGAAAAGGAAAAAAAGATCTATTGAACAACATATAAAAATGATGACAATTGAAACAATGGCTCAGACAGCACTAACTTAAACAGTATTATCACGTGTAACTATGCCTACGACAACGGCATCTACTTCATTCGAATTGAATGGAACAAAGAGGCAATCTGCTATTGATTATTTTTACAATTCGTTAAGTATTCTTAGCCAACGAGAAGCTGTTACTGTGAATGATGCAAATCATAAAGCTAAGATTGCTGATGATATATGAAATTATCGAACATTCGTTGCTAAATTTATTTCAAATTTAAAGCGCAAATTCGATGAAACATCTTCAATAACGTTTTTGGAAGCAGTACAGCGATCATCATCTCGCTCTGCTAGGCAAAATTGCTAAAAAATTATTATGTATGTCCGCAACTTCAATGCCCAGCGGAAACAACTTTTCGTTATCAGCATATTAGGGCCGGAAGAAACGGGCATGATTATCAGATGAAAATCTTTCATCAAATGTTTTTTTAGAAAGACAAAGTGAGTCTATGAAGATTCTTCCCATATAATTATTGTGTCTGTTTTTTTTTGTTTATATCACTCTTCTTTCTTTGTGATGAAGTTTCCTCTTGTCATATCCTTTATTATTATTTCAAAGACCTTTTATATAATCTTTTTCGTTCGATGGTTAATATTTCACTCCATCTTTCATCGTGTTGTTCTTCATGCTAAAATCCACTCTTTATGCTGAAGATGTTTGCGGTACTATTTTTAGTCACATATCGTTTTGTAAAAAAAAGAGAAAGAAGAGATGTAGTATGTGACAACATTTTATTCGGCCCTGCCCATTTTTTATGTGTCAGTATTTAATAAAAAGACTTTTCTATACGAACCTATCAAATTCGGATTCATGTTTGCAACACTTTATGCATATTGAATGGTTATTTAAGGAAATATCTCTTCAAGGTCATGAACTGTTGTGATAGTTCAATGACTATCGTCATCTAAGTAGTATATATAATAAAATCTATCGCGCACGATTAATCATGTTGATTAGAAACAAAAGGAAGAACTACGCAAAGCAATGGTAGTGAGATAGCGAATTTCGGAGTCTTGCATTTATGGTAGTACTTAATGCTAGATTTGTATTCATATTGGAAGTGTTACAGTCTTCAGTTATTAGCGGATCTATCTATCCAATGTGTCGATAAATGTTTTATCCATATTGAAAAATAAATAATCAATATCCGAAACAATTTAAGAAAGTAAAAACTGGAGCTGCTTAAAGGAATATAATGAATAATTGTTAGCAGTGAGATCAGTGTCGGTGCTGTCAGTGTCAGTATTTCGGTGCCTAAATTGACACTGATATATCCCTATGTAGTTTTGTATAGTATGAATAGTCAACATTTTTAACATGACTCAAATTAATGATTAATTAAAATATTACTGATACTTGAAAAATTTACATGAACAAGATTTCATTAAACAGATATTTGTTACTAGGCAAGACAATGAATGATTCTCACATCAACTATCAGTGTTTATACAAAAAAGATTATGATGCTTCCGCTAATTTGTTACTTGTGATATAATTAATATTTTTAATCAATCTGAAACTTTGGATTAAGGAAGATTTTCCCTCCATTATGTGTCACGCATAAATTAAATGGGACATGCTCGCAAATTTCATGTGATTTGTAGCCAGAGTATCTGCACCCATTCAAATATTTAATCTGATAAACTGCAGCACCACCAAACGCTGAATTCACTGGAATAAGTGAGTGATTTGAAGGAATTGACTTTTGATGAACATTTACATATGTTTCAATTGCTCGATTGAACGTGACGAGAGTAACTAGAAAGTTTTGCACTATGTACCAACAGTCATAGTTCACTATGTCTGTTCGAAGAGCCCTTATGTCGTGATAACCGGAATATTGAGATGCTGTCATTGCACCCCACTCATCAATTAAATAATCAAAATTAGAGAGAAAATTTAGTCGAGTTAAACGGGTGTTAGCATCAACATCAACCACCATATAGAATGTATAATTTGGTAGTCGAAAAAGATCGATACTTCGAGCTTCATCAAGCAAATCTTTTCGACAATAAGCAATACGATCAGATCGACCAGTAATGTTATGGGATAAATTTCCATATGTCTTTATAGTCACTTGATTGTTTTTTTCGCTCCATTGATGAAGATACATTAATGTTTTATCAGTTGAATCTGATTCTCCAATAAAAATATGGTACTCTCCAAACAAAGAAACAATATTTTCGATATTCCATCGAAATATGGGTAGATAACTTTCGACGTTTCGTGCACATACAGCAATAATTAGTGAACAATTTTTCAGAAAAGCTAGTTTGGAATCTAAAGGAAGTCGTTTCGGCAAAGGACTTAGTCTGTTTATTGATGTCATATACCAAAAAGTGATGGGCGGCGGAAACAACTGTTTGAAAGCCAGCCATGGAAGCTCAATTAAAGCAAGAATGAGAATAATTTTGAGAAAATTGTGACGGATAGCTTTAAGAAATGTTTGGAAGCACATTTTTATTATAATGCACTTGTAAAAAAAAGGATAAAATAATAAACTTTGTCGATTTTTATGACATCAATATCTTTTTTTAATTTGATCTACCAAAGAATTTACCAAAAGATTATTGACGTTCATTCATCTTTGAAGAGTTTCGTGTATTTATAAAAGTGCAACGTATAATAAATCATTTATGTAGATACATGAAAGGATTTTAGTTAACACAACCATGAATCTTGTAATTATCCAAAAAAAAGTACAATAACTATATACGATACTGCTTTTATGTATAATATGTAATAAAAAAACGAAAAAGAGCATCAGCGAACAACAACATGATAGATGTCACATGGATAAAACTTTAAGCTATTGATGTCTTTCAAACATGCGTCTAACTAGTTTTCATTCGAAAAAAATGATTTCGGTGTTTGCTTTTACTCTTACGAAGGAACCGTCCCAGGTGTCTCCCTCCGATTTCCTTCGTTTATGTGCCAATCGATAGGGGACATCGAGCTGGTAAAAAGCTTAAATAGATTTGTGCTGAGTCCTCTTTCTCCAAAAGTTATGACAGTTTCACGAGATTTTCGACCTATGGCAGCAGGACGCCAGAAAACTCAAAAAAACGAATTTTGACCTGAAATTTTAACCGTATATAGACCTAATGACTCTTAGAATATCCTGAAAGTTTCAGCCAATAAGAACGTTCCTCATTCGAGATGTTGGGTTTTCGAGTAAACCCGATTTTTGTGATACGCCTGTGGCGAACGACTATTTTTTTGGAAATTCAATATTTCGAGTAAGGAATGTTTTTTTAGGTTGAAACTTTCAGGATATTCTAAAAGTCATTAGATCTATATACGGGTAAAATTTCAGGTCAAAATTCGTTTTTTTGAGTTTTCTGGCATCTTGCTGTCATAGGTCGAAAATCTCGTAGAACCGTCATAACTTGTAGAGAAGAAGGACTCAGCGCAAATCCATTTAGGCTTTTTACCAGCTCAGTGTCCTCTATCGACCGGTACATAAACGAAGGAAATCGAAGGAGACACCTGGGACGGTCTCCTCGTTAGTCGGCTTTAAATTGAAGCTACGTTTTACAGTGAAGAAAAGTTAGAGAAGTTTTTTAAAATGACTTGGAAAAATGGCTTGTCTATCTCTGACGTAAATAGAATAGACTTCCTTCTAATATTCTCCCGTTTCCTCATACGTACAAAAGTAGTTGCACTAAAATCTTGATGAACAATTGAATATTTTGTTCCTTTTTTATCCTTTGAAGTTATACTCACCTTATGTTGAACAACTGTGATTTTTATCTGATTTATGGTGACATTGTGTCAATGAGTTCTTATTAGAATTAGTACATAAACGTGTGACGAAACCATAATAGTAGACTATAAAAATATAGAGACTTAAGCCAGTGTTTTGAGACAGACGAACATGAGTATAAGGTATTTTCCATTTATTGTGCCCAACAATGATACATATATGACGATCATTCAATCATACACCAGCACATAATGTGTCGCATTTCAGATGCGTCATAGTTTATATGCCAAGCGTTCATTCACTGTTGTTTCGCGTGTGCAGTTATGTATAACTGAGTCAAACGGATGTCCTTAACTTACACATTTTTGTATATACTTTTTAAAGACCATTTGCCGAGCATTTATTATTCGACAATATGCCGAGAGATGGTGAAATGACCGTAAATGATCCGACTAAAAGCGGCCCATAATAGACCAAACAATGTTGAAACAGTTAGATTCTAACTAAGATTTTACCGTTCTGAGCTCTAAAAATAGATGCTAGTGTTTCGAATTAAGCTAAAATAATAGTAATGCTAATCATTCGAACTTTTCAAAAAACTCCACATGATAAAAAAGGAATTTGAACTACGTTCGAAAAATGTATCGCATGTTTCGTAAAGTACAATAATTGCAATATGTTTTATCTTAGTGTACATGAAATAATTAACTTCATAAATCTTAAAGATATACAGAGTCTATTAATGTTAACAACAAGATCTTGATAACATACTTTATCATGTACTTATTAATAATCAATACATATTACTAGTATCGGAAAATTATCTCTCGATATATGAATGGAAGCCTAATAGGAAGCAGGCAATATAGACAACACACCGACTACTCAGCTGAAACAAGATTATTAGTTCCAGTCCAATGCCCCACTCCTTCTGACATAATTGTTTGCAACGAGCGTGCAGTGTGTTGTTAAAGGTGATATTGACTGTGTCGAGCCACAACGAACTACTCTCCCCTTTATCTTATTCAATGTAACTATTTTAAATAATTCCCAAACATCAAGATGTCTGTATTCGTTTAGCCAGGTATCGAGACAATTTACTAAACAACTAAAAGAACCTGATGAAATTTGTTTAATCATAAAAATGGATATTGCACTGAAGACACACGAATTTTTTTATTTTAATTTTGCTATATATTCGTAATTTCGAAAATGTTCGTCATTTCTATCTTTCGTTAGATATTACTAGTTAATTTGTCACTTTTAGATATTCGGTTTTAATGGAAAATTAAAAGTCAGGTATAAAGATTCTACTGAACTATTCAAGAGTACTGGTCGATATATATAGTGCGAAAACACAAATTATTAACTATGTTGGTTCAGACTCATAATAAGTTAGATACCATTTTTTTTAACTTTGAAAATTAAAATATACAATAAATCATTCTTCAGAATGGGTAACTGTATCATAAAACGGGTAGATTCATCCATAGTCAGATTTCTCCAAAACATTATAAAGCCATCGACATTCTGATGTCACCATATACATATGTGTGGATATATATATGCTAATGTTTTATTCAGTTGGTTTTAGAAACCTAACCGTTAAGAAGAATTTGAAATACAAGTTTTTCAGAAGTGACGAGCTGCTTCAAATAAATGATTACCTGGGAGAGATGTATATTACGAAAAGTTATGAGCGACTGGCTAGACAAAAAAATTTTGTCACAAAACTCCTTCATATAAACTGAAATTAACACTTTATGGAAACCATTATGGTCTTAAAAGTCCTGCAAAAGCTATAAGTTACCAAGTTCGACCTGATGGCCGATCTCCACTCTACAATGTAAACCAGAAGATAAGCTATAGAGTTTAATACAGGATATTCTAGAAGTGTTTCTATGAATTTACCAATGAACTTTTAATTCTTTGAAAATAAGGTATTCCAAATATTAAGAACAATAAGTTTGGTTTTCTAATTAGAAAATTGCAAGTGAAGTCATGTAGGCCTTGCTAGGATTCCGGATTCTATTTATCAATTCGAGTATATCGTGAAAATTAGAATATCGAGTTTTACTTTCATATATTAACATGAACAAATAATTTCAATTGAATTTGAAACAATAATATAAATAACTGAGTGATACAAATGCACCAGATACCATAATTGTACAATTTAAATCGAAATCTACGTCAAATTTTAAACATCTATTTCATGCACATGTTTTAAATAAAACTAATAGTCAATTTAAATTCAAAATTAAATGATAGCATAACCATATAATTCATAAAATTGCATCAAACAACATAAACAAATAATTGAAAGTTAATTGAATAATATCCTATACATGTAATCGTAAAAATTCATGAAATAAAATGTATAAATTAATTTAAATAACTTTTTAAACATTTAAACCATATACGTATATTCATCGAACAATAATTGATTTTAATTTAAATACCTATTAAATATACTGATAAACAGAGCAACAATAAAAATACCAATTATCTACTAACTAGTTAGTTGTTAAAGAATATAATGAATAAAAAGCATAATCGACCAACTCATGTAAGTAAATGAAGAATAACTTGATAGCAGTTATTGTTCAAATGATTTTTCGAGTTCCATTAAAATCAGTGTTCATGTTGTACTTTGTAAAAAAAAGTTTTTTTTCGAAAATCATATCTAATCTCTGAAAATTGGAAAATCGAGCATTTTCGCTGTACTTAAATTCATCCAGTGAACCATAAAACTTCAAAAACACGTCAGCTTATTTAAGATCAGTTTTCCAAATAGAAAAGTTTAAAAAATACTTAGTATATGCATATCACTGCTTCGATGCAGTTCAGTTCATTTGCATCACAAAATAAATGGAAGTTAAATTAGGAATCTTTTATGCACCGTAACATATTCATATGTTAGGACATGTAACTAATTAAGTAATTATGCTGCCTAAGTATCCTTAATACCACAGCCATATCTATCTTCACCATTATACATATACATAATAAAAAGTTGAAATGTAATACTTTAAATTGCTTTATAATTCCCGTCAGAACCAAAACACGAAGTAATTTCACAAAAAACTTATGTGTGGCATGAAACCTTAGCAATAGAGACGTGAAAAACTTTTCAAGAGCGAGAATATATTATCTCAACCACTTCATCACTTAATAATCTCATCAGATCCTACGTTAATCTATCGTCATTCTAACCATTGAATATGTTGCTTCTAAATCCTATAAAAAAATAGCATTAAAAAATCATTTACTCGATTAACTTTTTGGGCAATGGATTTTAAATCCTAAAAAAATGGTGTCAAAAAGATACTCTACTTGACATTAGTTTCGTAGCAGATATATGAGTTTATAAGGATTTTCTAAAGGATATCTGAACGTTCCAATGATGGAAAAGTACGGAAAAGGGATGGTTTCGAGTATAATGAGTTTCCAATCGGAATACTGCTTGCATTCTTCAAGATTCAGTGACTAGAATCATCGTCCCAGTTTTAGATTTACTTAAAATTTTCTGTCATACTTTTTTTTAAAGGTATTCATTAGAAGTTTTTTAATAGCAGCTAGGTAGCTAGTGAATTAGAACCATTTAATGTTATAAATTTAACAATGTGTAATAAATGGCTTTGAGTACTTTCAATATTGCGTATTTTAAAAAAGAAATGTAAAGATCTCATCATATGATATTTGTTCGACTATTCAATAGTGTGAAAATATCAATGTTCAGAATATCAATTAGTATTTGTGTTGTAAACACAATGGTCTATCGATAGTATTACAGTAAATATAAATATCAAAATATATTCTTTCTAATTATATAATAACAATTTAAGTTCAAATGTAACACCAAGATGTCTTTAAAAATAGCCAGTGCAATATAGGTCAATATATTTCAAGACATTAGTATGAATATGTTTTAAAAAATAAATACCACACTAATAACTACGGTCTTAATGATTTACATTAATACAGGATAAATCTACATAGACAGTAGTAGTCCATACCTTTGCAAGAAAACTTAGCATGCCCAGATCATGACGATAACCAAGATAATTTACAGAGCCAAGAGCATTATCATCGTTCATGATTACAAGAGTATTACGCACGCACTCTGACCATTCAAATGTAATAGCCATGACAATGAAACTACTGTTTAGAACAATATCCCGAACAGTTCCAATCCATGTATTTCTATAATCTCGCTTATCAACATTCAGAAAAATAAATGTCTCTCGTTTAGTACAAGTGAGTTCCTATATAAAAGAAAAACCACTACGGTAATGCAATGACTAAAAAAGGATAATAACTATTCTAAAATTATTCGAATAAAAAAATGGTTAATTGTGTATAAATTCTAGCTTAGCTAAGCAAAATTAAGTTAAATTGAATATTTGTGAGTAACAGGTAAAATAAAATTTAGATTAAATTATAGAATCACGATGATCGACATCGTTCGACGACATTTTATAAAACCAGATCATCGGATTGAAACAATCTAAAATGTACTGTATATGAGGCAGTCCATTTAAGCCTGGCCCAAAATACAGACTACCTGCTCAATTGGGGTTGTTAAATTCTACTCAATCTAAGATATGTTGTAGATGGAAGAATTTTATGAATTTTCACGCAAGCCGTTTTAAAAAATATTGAATTCTCGATTTTTTATCAGTATTTTATGAAAATGGTTATCTTTACCAAGGGGATCCTGATGGGATAATATCTTAAGAACGGCTCAATAGATTGACCTGAAATTTTTTATGGGAATATATCTCAATGAGTCCCATTTATCATAAAATATTTACCTCAAAATATTGAGCCGTTAGAATTTTATGAGTCGTTGGTTGTAGATAAAAAGAAGGAATTATCTCTTAGGATGTGAGTTTAATGGGAGTCCGAGTGGTGTGGTTTCTAACTACTATGCGAGTACTACACAGCTATGAACGAATTTGCATGGGATCTGAAAAAA
>JAJEKB010016175.1:0-10446 GCA_022393335.1 Macrotrachela quadricornifera | reverse complement strand
AAACAAATCCCTGGAATCGATAGAGCTCACCGAGTTACACTTGGAAATCTATTTGGTTTCATTGGAATCGGCTTAGGAACGAATCGGGAATGACATTTCTGAAATTGGCGTGTTTTTTAGGTTTTTTTTTAGGTAGTTTTTAGTGATTTTTTGGGTTTCGGGGGGTTAGGGGGGGTGTATGAGGGAAATAGGTGCTTGGAATCGATAGAGCTCGTCAAGTTACACTTGGAAACCAAGATAACGAGGTTGGAATCCATTTGGAATCGAATCGGGAGAAGAAATACTCGAATCGGGTGATAAGATATCCTACGTCTTGATAGCGAATTTTGAATTCATAAATCTAATTTAATTTTGTAACCAGAAACAAAAAGAAGTCTATTGTGATAAAGAAAGTGAAATAAATATTTTCTTAATTTAACCTTAACAAAATTTCTTCTCTTTTATTTCTCTACGTAAATAAAGAAATTTTTTTTCCTTATGTTTTATGATGAACGAAGAGAAATAAAGTACAAGATAATTAAATAGTTTGCCGTTTTCCTTTTCTTTTCATACATGTTATTGCTTGTTCTACAAAAAAACAACAAATATTCTAATTGTTTAATCAATATATCTATATAAAGTATTTACTATGTAACTCATTCAAGTCTGCTATTCTTTGATAGATAGTTTCACACATGTCAAGTATTGTATTAGGATCTGCTCCAGCAATACCATTTGGTTGACCAAATGCTTGTTGTTGTTGATTGTATTCTTCATTTAATCGATCAGCTTCCCTTGAATATTTTTCATACTGAATACGAATATAAATGTTCTTAGTTTATAAGCTATAATAAAACATCGAATCTTACTTGTTCGATTAGCTGTTGCGCATGTCCTATACTATTAATTCGATTAATTGGTAGTTTACTATAATCACCCAAGTCAGCTTGTGCGCTATTAGTGCGCGCACGTCACACTGGTGCGCTTTAGTGCGTGTGACGTACACGGTTGGTACGTGTGATATCACGTCAGAACTAAAAATGTGAGCAAAAATGATCTGAATAAAGCTCTTACCTAAAGCTGCACCTTTGATGCGTACGTCACACTTGGTGCGCATACAAACGGTGCACAGGCTGACTTGGGCAATGTTCTCTTTAAAACCACATGATTTATTTCTTATTACACTCATTGCTGAGTTTACAAAGAGAACGAAACAATTCAGATATTTTAATCTTGAATGTTTATTAAAAAATATGGAACATGTTGTGATCATATAAACGAAGTTCAGCTGGAGCACTTGTACATATAAAGGACAGCTAATGATAATTCATTCTTTTCTTTATTTTTCCTCCTATTCTATTCTATTTCTTTCTTTAAATTAAAATTATCTATCATTCAACGCCATCTTTTCATTTGATATCAATAAAAAAGAATGTTAAACAAAGAACAATCACAATAAAAACAATTATTATTTACAAAAAAAAATCGAACAAACCGCCTGAAACCGCGGTTTGAGACGGCTTTACGTGATAGTGGGAGTCAGACCATTTATGCATCTCTGAAAAAACATCTGAAATCGCCGTTTCCGTTAACCGCAACTTGAGACGATTCTTTAACGATGTATAAATGGTCTGGCTCCTGTTATCATGTAGAACGGCTAAATTGGCTAGTTATTTTTGTCATATACAAGATATAAATATTTTAATTTTTCTTTTTCCAACTTATTTCAACCATTATTTTATTTTTCTTATAAACCATTTACATGGGATACTAGAAAATTTTTCTCACCCGGTTCTTCCGAAGGCTCAGTTTGAGTCAGAGACCGTCACCAGGACAGGGCGACAGGGCTGCCCTGTTAATTTTTCACATTCGTTTGTTTGAAATCCTTTTACGAAGCTAAATGGATTCTTTCAACACATCCATTATCGATGAAATTCTATTAACCAATGATGAACCTATGCTTTCAATTAGTTTCATCAGAACTCATAGATTCGATACTCGTTCGGATTTGTTATCGTATAATACGACTCTCTCCACTTCTAAAAAGTTCAACCACGGTTATCACATCAAAATTATTCATAGTAAATACAAAATAAATTACAATCTCTCGGTAAGTGGCGACTAAAGTCTTCAAATCTTGAAGACGACAGCATTCAATCAGCCAGAATCTGTATTCCTTGGTAAATATCTTATTTTTCTGCAGTTATCCAGCTTATTCTTTGGATCTGTACAAGAAAAGTGAAGATACAAAACTAAAATCAATTATTTTTTCTACAAAGAATTATATGAAAAGATGAATGATGGTAATTTTGCTAGTTTTATATGATATGTCGAAAGCTCTAAATATTTTCATATATCTTTATTATTTTAATTGTTATAAAACTAGCAAAATTACTATCCCTCATCTTTTAATATTAATAAAACTGAAAATTAAGATCTATGATTACTCCTATTACAAAGAATAAATTACAATCCCATTATTTTCGCTTAATTATAATGTGACTTTTGATCAATTATTTCGATTTCTTTCATTGATAAGATCCTTATTTTTTGTTTCATTAATCAAAATATTTACCAATTTTTATTTTTTTAAATTAGTTATAACCTTAATTGACCAGAAAATTTTGAAAATAATCTCGATGGTGTAAAAAGACTAACATAACATCTAAACATGTTTATAATCATATAAAAATAGTGTCGTTCTAGTAGAATTTCAACGGATTATTTATCGTTTCTACGTACGAATAATATTCTGTTGAAATTACTTGAACAAGACATATATAATGAACACCTATCCCATTAGATTATTCATCATGTTATGAGCTCATCCTACAGTTGAGATTCAATTTCAATGCCCTCAGGGCAGGCCAGGGCAAGACATAGCAGGGCACAGGACAGGACAGGGCAAAAAAATATGCCCTGTGACGGTCTCTGGTTTGAGTTCAAGTATTCTGTTATAATGCTTAGACATATTAAGGATTATATGTAGAGTTTCAGGCTTCTAAGTCTTGTACTTCACTGCAGTCCTCTATTTCTTTTATGCTAGGTGCATGTAACCTGCTAGCGAGTGATCTATCTTAAATACGAGAACTTTGTATTTCAGTTTTTGATTCCTAAATACAGTTTATTTAAAAAGCAAAATATACCAGAAAATACAGTGTGAAAAGCTCTATAACCTACAATATGAATCTTTTGCTAACTATGCTCTTTTCTATTTTGAAAATAAAAGGAAAACTCTCTAAAATACCTATCCTAGCGTCGAGAATCGATTGCTCAGAAAACTATTTATTTTCAAAGAAACAGTACATAATCAACATCCGCTCTATATTGTAGATTGTTTTCTCTTTTCACGCTACATCTTCTGGTATATTTTGTTTTATTTTAATAAAATCTTTTTGAGAATCAGAATATCAAATGTAAAATTCTGTCGTTTATTACAAATAGAGTACTGCAACGGTTCCAAAAAAATTTTCTAGTTCCCCTGAAAGAATTATGAACCGATCCATTATTTCTAATTCTAGTACTTCTTTTTATGATACATTTTGAAGAGGCGCGTTTTCTCTTTCAGTCCTTGTATTCAGAGATACATTATAACCTTCCATAATCTGAATCTATTAATGAAAAAGATTCGGTTCCTCATTGTACGGTTCCGAACGGTTCTAAACTGGAACCGTTTCTTTTTTTAAAGCAATGAAAGATCATAATGCATCTTTGACTGTACGGCCAGAAAGAGTATGTATTTCTCTTCAAGATACATCGTCGAAAAATGTATTAGCATCAGAAATGGTGAAACGAATCACATTTCTTTAATCAGATGTGAACGGTTCCTTTGGAACCGTTGCAGTACTCTAGTGATTTGTAAATTACAAATCACCCATTACGTAGTGCATAGAAAATTGCATGTCACTCACGTAAAAGAAATGATAGATTACGACAAAGTACAAGACTTAGAACTTTGAAATTTTGTATATAATCCTAAATAAGTCTAAGCATTATAACAGAATATTTGAACTCAAACTGAGACTTTTAGAAGAGTCGAGTGAAAAAACTTTTCTAGTGCCCTATACAGATAAGCTACTTATATTTATCCTATTTTTGATCTTATAATTCATAGTCGTATAAAAATAAAGATCGCTAAGAAATATTCTCTTTTTTTTATCTTTTTGTTTATGAAGAATAAAATAGTTTATCTATTAATCATTTCGAATAAATACACACAGATTGACACAAAGTAAAAAAATGAAATAAAGTAAAAGATATACAAGAGCAATTGTAATATATTATAAATACACCATTGTTTCATCGTTTGTATCTTGAGCCATCTAAAAATAATCTTTTTATTATATGTTTTAAAGAAAAGAATAAAATTTACAAGATATGGAAGAGGTGTTCGTTTTGATCGTCGTTTAGATTTACGTTGACCAATTCTATTATGAGCTGTTCTACCTGTATGATTATCCATAGGTATAAATGAAGAATTTGGAGTTGATGTCATTACCTTAAAAAACATATAACATTTTTTCTTTTCTCATTTATTTTAATTACTTATCTTACTTTAATTTGACCGTGAATATTTTTCATAGTATGTAAAAGTGAAAAATCAAGAGATTGATCATCAGTACATATTGGTGGATGAATAGGTAATTCATTAACAATTAGATGTGGAGGAGATGATTGTATGACAGGAGGAGGTGCACGTGGTTTAGCTCGTACTATTTGATTTTCTGTACGACTTGTTACTTTATTTAATAATTTTCTTGCCACATTACTTGCTGGTGTTTTTACAGCACGTCGTGCGGTATTTGTTACTGCTGTACCAAGAATAAATGGTTCTTTATTGACGACTCGACGTGGCTAAACAAAACAAATTTATATATAATCAATTAAGTTATTCAATAATACAGTAGTCATTGGTGTGCGAGATCGAACTGGTGTAAGACCTAATAAACGTGGTGCTGCTGGAGTTCTTCCTGGCGTATTTAATGGTATAGATGTAATTGGTACTTGTTGATGAGCTTCATCAAATATTTGTCGAATAGGTATATTATCAATTAAAAATGATGATTCATTATATTCAGATAGAATATTTAAAAATTCTTGTTCAATAATAGGTAATTCTCGATGAAATCTTTTACGTTTACGTCCTTCAATTTCAGCATTATAACCACGTATATGAAAACGTCCAGGGTCAGTTGAAGTTTTCTAAAAATAATCCGAAAAAAAAATAAAGACTAAAACACAATTAAATTAAAAACAAACTGTAAATGCAACAAATTCATTCCAAAATGAAAGCCATTTATTATAAGCATCAAGTATTGGTTTACGTTTTTCATAAAGTTTAGAAATACGTTCAAATTCTGCATCATATGCATCGAGTAAATCAGGTGATAATATTTCTATTTAAATAAAAATTATAAATAAATAACTAATAAATAATTTATTTTACCAAAATCAAGTTTATTAATAATAATTTTTTCCTCATCACCTAAATGTGCTTTTTCTAATAAATCGCGAATTTGTTGATGAATTAAATGACAATATTCTTTTCCATTTTTCATTCGTTCTTCACGACAACATGCTATTTCATGTTCAAGCTAAATATATGAATAATTTAATTTATAAACATATATTTTTTTTTATTTTTCTACTTGTTTAATAACAAATGCATTTATATTTTCATGTCCAGTTTTATATGCTAAACAATAATCTGTTTTTGGATCTTTTTTTAAACGTTCATAAAGATAAGTAAGTTGATTATGTAATGTAAAAAATCGTGTTTTTTGATTTTCAATTTGATTTTCTAACTAAATAAAAAGAAATGAAAATAAACCAAATTCTTTTGAATATATCATTCAATGAGTAAAGATAAATAATGACGAACTTCATGAATTGTTGATTCAATTTCATTAAGAGAATTTACAGTAAGACAACGATCAAATTGTTCAAGAAGAACATATTGAACAATTGAAGATGATGATGATGGTGTCCATTCTAATTGTTGAGAATATTCTTTTAATTTTAAATAATATGATGATATTTGAGTTAAACGTAAATCCTAAAAAAGTATTTATATAAGATTTATGAAAATATAAATTTTTTATAAATTAACTTTTAATTTCATAAGCATTTTAATATGATCTTGAAGTTTTTTATTAATTTCTATAAGTGAAATTTGAAGATTTGAATTAAATTCAATAGTTGATGCATTTAATAATGTACAATAATATTTTTGTTTATCTTCAAGTTCATTTCTTTGATGAATTAATTGATCTTCTTTAAGTATTAATTCTTGCATTTTTTTATCAATATATATTTCTTGTTCTTTTAATTTTAATTTATCAAATATTGTAAACTTATTTTATAAAATAAAATAAAACATAAAAATAAGAAAAAAAAATGATTATTTCTTTTTTATATTTTACTTCAATAGAAGATGATAATCCCGTATGTTTAAGTAATTCTTCATAATCTTCAAGTGATTGTGTAAGTAATTTTCGTCGTTTAATTAATTGTTCTTTATATATTATTAATTTATCATCAAATAATTTCTAAAATAATATTATTATGAATAATAATAATAAAAATAAAATATTAACTCGAGTATATTCTTCAACTTTTGCAGCACGAGATAACCATTGATGTTCAGTAAAACCAAATGAACACCATAAATTATACCAATTAGTACAAAATGTTTTATGATCAAGTACAGAATTATCATTATTATCCAATAATGAAAGATTTTCACTAAATATAAAAAGGTTATAGAAAGAATAATTAATATAGAAAATAATATACAATGGAATCTGTAATGTTTGAAAAATTAAATTGTTCTTTGTTTCAAGCATTTTGATTTAGAATTATATTAAATAAATGAATAATATAAAATAGTTACTAATATATCTTTAATATCATTAACCAACGATATTACTTGGTAGAATTTATTAAATATATACTGACATCTATTGAAATGAGATAGTATAAAATAGTTTATTTTCTTCTAAGAATCAGATGAAAATTTACAAAGAAATGTTTGTAATTTCTAATAAATCTCATCTACATCTAAATCTTTCTTTGTCTTTTTCGAGAACAGTGGATAAGAAATAATTCTATTTTTTTATTAATTTGGTTAAAAATTTTTTTTTTGCGATGGAATAATGTCAATTGGTGTATTTCGTCGTTTTTTTTTTAAATAATAATACAGCATGATGTATGCATACATGTTGTATTGAAATTTGATTTACCTTAAAAAAAGGTTATTTTTCATGATGTCGGGCTTTATTATGCACAAGGAAAGAAAGGAAGAAAAGAAAAAAAGTAACGATGAAAAATGTGTTTTATTGCAGTCTTCATTTGTTAAAAAGTATGTAAAGGTAACTTGGTGTCGTGTTCGCAACACAACTAACATATATTTTTTTAAAAATGACAACACAACCATCATATTGTAACGCAGGTATCAATGATTATTCATACTGATACATTGGATATTTTTTTTTCTTAAATTAAAAGATATCGAACACTAATCTTTATATACTGATTGTAAATGATATTATTTCGAAGAAAAATATAAGACAAATAATGTTTGTAATTCTTTGTCATTTTTTAAGATAAAACAATGTAATATAAATAGGACTGATAAACTATCTCGAGAATTTTTTTATAGAAACTATGAATGTTAACTAATCTAAATTTAAGACATCATTCATTCTTATTAAACATACAAATAAGTATTATTTATTCGTCATTTTGTTTATTTGTGTCATAGAATTGGGTGGAAAATTAGACAAGCATCAAGCATGCCGATTTCAATCAGGTAGGATGCAAAAATTGTTTATAAAAGAAAAAAAAAAGTAGATAAAACCTTTCATATTCATCTAAAAATCTAAAGGCATGTATGATTTTAGACAAACCATGGTTCGATCTTAGGTTTGACACTAACGGAACTATTATAAAACCTGAAGAACTCGAAAAAGACATACGATATCCTCGAGAACATGTCATTGACAGTATATTAGATCGTATACATGGTTCGATGATTGGCATGGCTTTAGGTGATGCTCTTGGTGCACATGTAGAATTTCGACCTCGTGAATATATGCTAGAACATCCAGTGACCGATCTTCAGGGTGGTGGGACTTGGGGCCTAAAACAAGGACAGGTATCTTGCATACACATAAATATTTACCTTTTTTAAATGAATGTTTACTAAAGCTTAGATAAGGATCATATCTAGTTTTTTTCACTATACGTCTCAACATGATTCACCTAAATCAGACTAACACTGATGTAAATTTTATCTCTCCAACTTTCCGGAATTTTACCATTGAGAGATGGTTTGATAAGAAATAGATAAATCCTGTTTTTTTATGATTAACATTTACTCATCCAATGAAGAAATTCTCATAGTGAGATAGAGTTTTGTCGTCGATTTTTTTTTCCTAATCTTACAACTGTAGTAAGCAATTGTCTTTTACTGGATCTATTCAATAGTCTGTAGGAAAGAGAACAGTATAAACTTGTCCAATTATGTAAAGAGATACATTCAAGAATTGTATAATTTGCTGATGATATTTCTCGTCAAGGGATATTTTTACTTTTTGAGAAATATGTATTTTTAGTTCACTGATGATACGTCCATGGCTCTTTGTCTTGCAATTTCATTGGTAGCTCGACAAGATTATGTTCCTTATGATCAATTAGTTCGTTACAAATGGTGGCATCAACAAGGTTATATGTCATCTACAGGAAAATGTTTTGATATTGGTGCGGCCACTAGAAAATCCCTGGCAGAATTTGAACGTCGTCAAAAGAAATTCGCTAACGAACATAACATTCCTTTTGATCAAATAGATTTTCTTTTAGATCCTAAACTTTTGAAGAAGTTCGACGTAAATTGTAGTGAAGCAGGTGTGGCTGGCAATGGAGCTTTAATGCGACTTGCTCCTGTACCGTTATTCTTTCATGAAAATCCTGCGTATGCTGTTGAATATTCGGGACGTAGTGGATTGATTACTCATGGGGATGAGAAAGCCTACGATGCTTGTCGTTACTATGGTGCTTTAATTGTAGCTGCTGTTAAAGGTTCAACAAAAAATGAGCTACTCGATGAAAATTTCTACGAAAATCATGTAGACTGGTTTGGTGGTAAATCGCTTCATCCGGATATTGAAAATATTGCTAAAGGATCTTATAAGAAACAAGAAGGATATGATAAAGGTATTCGAGGCAAAGGATATATTGTCAGTGCTCTTGAAGCAGCTTTATGGGCCTTCTGCTTTGATGACGACTCTTTCAACAAAGGTGTTCTCGCCGCTATAAATCTTGGCGATGATACTGACACAACAGCAGCCATCTACGGTCAGTTAGCTGGAGCTCATTATGGTTATAAAGAGCTGCCAAAAGAATGGGTAGGACAAGTATATGCCAAAGAATTTATTAAATGTTTGAGTATATGGGTCGCTCATGAAGGCAAGCGTTGGGCACGGAGTAAATCACGGGCTTCAATAGTACCACTGTTTACTGACTTTGATAGAAAAACTAGACCACGGCGTGGCACTTCTATCGATGCACCTCAATTTTTGAAACCTCCTGATTCAGACAAACAATTACCAACTACTCGCCCAAAGTCAGCAGAGCGAAATGATTCCACATTTTCATCACCTCAACGTAAGAACTTTAAAATTTCAAGGAGTTTTTATGAACAAAAAGGATAGAGCAGCAAACATTGTATGACTGATATTCGAGTAGCTTTTTTTAAAAAATGCTTTGAAAAGTGTATCATATTTCTATATTTATTCTAGGAATTTATCTTTTAAAAAATTTGAAAACTTCTGATGATGTCTCCCAATTGATTCGAGACATGGGTGACGACTATGTGACCTATGCGAATATTTTCAAAAGCAAAGACATCGATGGATACTGGCTTCTTAATCATACTGAAGATGAAAACCTTAAAAATTATGGAATTACACGTGCAGATCATCGACGAGCTATTCTTAGAAAAATTGGAGAGTGCAGAAAAAAGTGTCCAGAGCAGTTCTCGACACAAACATAATAAGAAACAAACATTTTGACTCTATTTATACGATTATTAATATAAAATATATAAATTTGTGTTGTGCTATTATTTTATAAGTATTATATAATTAAGTTTTAATCTCAATTTACTTGAATATATTTTTTGCAAGTGATTAAAATCAAGACAGAAGAACTTTTAAATTTTTCTCACTTTGATAGTGTCTAACGAGAGAACCTTCCGAGGTGCAAAAAGCTTTTGAGCCCAAATGTTGTCCATAGGTAGGGAATATATAGACTAGAAAAAGCCGAAGTGAATATGGGCACAAGTTGGGATTTAGCTGACGAAGGAAGGTTCAGAGATGTCCAACGAGTTTAGAGTTCATCTTTTGGCCACAAGTAGACATCGATGAGATATGAAAAACTCCAAAAGGATACGTGCCCTTAGGCCTTTCT
>JAJEKB010016173.1:0-27833 GCA_022393335.1 Macrotrachela quadricornifera | reverse complement strand
AGATTAAAATTTTACTTCATCCTAGTTTTTATTGAAATTTCAATCTGCACTAGTTCGATTTTAAACTGAACTGGATTTTAATTATTACTGCGACATATATATATATATTGAACTCTTTGTTCGGCTACCTTTTTATATTGTTTTGTTCTATTTGAAATAACATTTCGAGTATATCTCATCGCCATGTTAAATCTAAAAATCGTCGTCTCGTTTGTTATTATATAGAAACCTTGAAAAGAAATATGATTCTATCCGAGATACTAATTGTACATTATTTGCTATCTTTTAGATTCTTTATAGTTAAACGTATCGATAAAGAAAAAATGATCAAGATTCAAAATACGACATTTTTAGAAGTATCATATCTATCTGATAATGTTGTAGCCGTGACACCATCATTACAACAATCAACAATCAGCATCAAATAAATGAGTAGTGAAGAAACAGATTAGATTGAAAGTGAAAGTGCATTAAAGCAAGTAATTGAAAAAAATATGAATAATGATATAATATTTGTAGAAGCACTAGCGCGTCATTTATGAAATAATCTATCATTATACTATGTAACACAGATAATCGACGTATGATGTTTATTGTTTCAATAGTCATCGTTTACTTAGTTTGAATAATAAGGATACAAATCTTTAAAAGTTTAAAAGATCCTTAGGATGAACTTTTTCATTAGGAAAACAATAATTTTATATGAACTCAGTTACAGGAGATGCTAGATGTGATATAAATTACGTTTATTCAATTAAGAATATTATTGGTCAGCGTAAATTCAATTCAGATATTTTATAATTTTTGGGGTAGAAAATTAAGATGCCAATGATTCACAGATCGAGTAAAATGTTTTTCTCGAATATTTTTACACGGTTCGATAGAACCCATCAAACTCTACAAAACTGTCTATACTAAAAAACTTTTCTTCAGTCACTTTTTTGCGATAAAAAATTCAGAAAAATATTTCGAAAAATGTTAAAAAACTTATATATTCATTCGACGTAAGTTTTCACGATGCATGCAACAAATATATTTTCAAGCATCTTATATAAGAATTTTTTGGCGCATCCTCTAGACAGTTTTGTAGAGCTCGATGAGCTGTATCGAACCATGTAAAAATATTCACGAAAAAACATTTTACTTGATCTGTGAATCATTGGTATTTTAATTTTCCTCCTCAAAAAATGTATAAAATATCGGAAAACTTCCTAAGTTCGACATTAAAAAGTTTTCATAATCCTCATTCGTATTTTTGACGAGTTTTCATTTGATATAAAATTCATTATGTCTTCTTTTGAAAATTATAGCGGTATCCTCCTTGAATAATATTATTTTCCGTTCTGTAAAATATTTTAATACATAATTAACTCTATCACGTTTGTATCGGTATCATCTATGTAATTTCAACATTATTCGTTTTTATTTTTCTATAATAATTATCAATCATAGATGAGGCTAATATCTAAAAGATTCTTGTCACATATTCAACATAAACGCACGCCACCTTTCGAACGAACATCGTTCTTATCACATTGGCTTTAATATTATCTTGTCCTTGATCGTTTTCGAAGCGTAAACAAAATAGATAATCCAGTTCGATTCATAGTCATTTACAAGATCTAATCAATTGAGTAGAACTGAGGCAAGAAAATGTTTTTGTTAGAAGTAATTATATTTATCTTTTACTCTCATATTTGCTTATTTACAGGAATTATCATCGAAGATCCATTCAACTTATTGTTTTACTTGTGATACTTATGTATCGAACACGCCAACAATTCATACATAGATCAGTACGTAATTTCTTTTTTCTCATCAAATGTTTACGATATCTTTCATTTTTTTTATCACAAATATGTCATAAAAGAGAAAGAAAATTATTATACTATTTATGATGATTATTTTGAAGAAAATGATCTTTCTATATTAAATTTGATACAGTCAAATTTCTCATTTAGAATGTAGATATATGTGCTTGTTTAAAAGAAATTATGGCATTACTTAGAATAATTCTGATGTAACATCAAAAAACACAGTTTCCTTGAACCACATGTGTTACGTAAAAGCACGCTTTCATCAACCTCAATTACTTTCTTCATCATTTCTTTTTTTTACAGTCAATGTTTGTTCTGTTCATATAAGAAGAACGAAGAAAAAATAGATGTATTTTTTTTCTTTATTCAGCATCGTGCCCTTTGCAACAATTTTCAATGTCGTTTTAGATTCTTTAGTTTATAGAAGGACAAAAAAGAAGAGAGAACGTAAAATTTATTAAGTATGCAATTGCACTTTTTTTTTTTTCATTAGAATATGACAGGAAGAAAAAAACTATTATGACATCGAACTTTTCTTTTTCTCAATACAGTACAGCAAAAAGTCCTGATGCTACTCGTTCTTACTGTTTCTTTCAAGGTTTTTTTATAATAAAAGAAGAAGAACGAGGAAAGAAGGAAAAAAAAAAAGCTAAATAAGGCCTTCATGTCGTTTATGTTCCAAGGTATGTGTGCCGAAGCAAGTATATTACATAAAAAAAGAAAGCGAAGAGAAGAGAAAAAAAGAGAAAAAAACTGAATCAGTACAAGTTTTTTTTTTCGACACAAATTCAAACCAATTCAAGCAAATTATTAGCCACTATAAACACGTGTAAATTATGAGAATATCAGTAATTCTACTGTCTGTATTCTTATCTTTTATTAATATATTTTGTAAGTAAAATACTCAAATTAAAATTTTTGCAACAAAAAGATTAGATGCTTTCCTTTATGATTATTATTCATACGAATGATTCATTCTAAACAGTATTTTCTAAAATATATTACGATGATAGATTCATTTTATTTTTTGCACAAATGTGTTAAGTTTAATAATTGATTTTGTTATTTAAAAAAATCTTCTTTTTGTCTTTATCTTTCTTATCAAAAATGAGACATTTAGATTTCTTTTTATATTGAAAATAAATATCAATAACTTTTATTATAGTTACATCGATCAATGCTCGAACGAATCCTCGTTTTGATATGCGTGACAAGGATGGGATTATTTTTGATCCAATTGCACCACGAGCTGGTGAACGATTAATAGCCAAATGTACACTTGTTGGTCTTACAGACACCGATAAACGGAGTGTAAGTATCTTATAATATGTATATATATATATATATATTTGTTTACGAAATCTTTTCAACTAGACAAAATGATGTTCCTATATAGTAGATTCAAATTGTTTTTTTTTTATTAATATTTTCTATATTTTAGGTTAGTTGGGAATTACATCGTTTAAATGATAATAAAAAATTCTTTTTAGCAACAGATGATCAAGTTTTTCAATTTGCTCAACCAACTCGTCGACTTTATGCTGAACATGATATGGATTCAAGTGATTGGTATTTAATATTTGATCCATTAGATCGTGAAGATTATGGTGATTTAACTTGTATGTTAGCTGATACTGGTTATAATAATTCAATTTATCTTAAACGACGTCTTATTGTCTACAGTGAACCATTTGTTGTTCAATCATCAACAAAAGATATTGAAGTTAATGAAGGTGATAATATACTTTTACAATGTTTTGCTCAAGGTTTACCACCACCACAAATTCAATGGATGAAAGCTGATGCTAGTCCATTACCAGATGGAAATATTCGTGTTATTGGTGTATGTATTGAATCATTATTTTTACCAAAACAAAAAAAAAATATTTCTTTAGGCTGTTGAACTTCCAGTAAATGATATTCGAAAACAAGATCGAGGAATTTATAAATGTTTAGCAATTAATCTTGTTGGATATGGAGATGTATGGACTCTTAAAGTTAATGTTAAATGTATGTATTTATTTTAATATGAGGAAAAAATAAAATTCTATTGAATTTTCTTTTAGTTCCACCTTATATTCGATGTCCATATCCAATGGTTGGTCAAGCTGTTAGTTTTATGGTTGATATATATGTCGAATGTTATGTACATGGTTATCCACCACCACGTATTTCTTGGTAAAAAAAAAAGAAAAATAATTATCATAGTATTTAAAAGATGACTTTTTTTTTTCATTTTAATAGGTATAAAAATGATTATGGTGGACAAATTTCCGACACAATGAGTGTTGATGTTCTTCGACCAATATGGAATTCATATAAATATAAAATAGAAGCAACAATACCAGAACCAAATATTTGTACAGATTGTATTCTTTCACGTTTAACAATTATTAATGTTGAAGCTAGTGATTTGGGTTCATATGTTATTAATGCAACAACAAATGATAAACCTTATCGAACAGCACTTGATCAAGTTTTTGTTTATGGTATATATTATTTAAAATTAAGAATTTTGTAATATATATTTGGAATTATTTTTTTCTTTTTAGAAACACCTGATTGTCAACAATTTATTACTCATCGTGATAATATTGGTTGCAAACGTATTCGTTTTACAACAAATACAGCATCATCATTTATTATTCAATCGATTTTATATCTAATCGTAACATTATTCGTAATTTTAATTTAACAAATTCCTTTTTTTTCTTTTTCTCTATATATTCGATCTCAATCGAAATAGTAAACGATCATTCTTGATCAGTTTTTTTATTCTTAATTTTACAACGTTTTTTGCCCCCCTTTATTCTATTATTCATCCTTCCACTATGATGATATCCCAAAGGGAATAAAAAAAAATTAATGGTATTATTTCGTTATCTAAAATTATAGTTAAAGGTATTGTTATGAATTATTGAATTGAGATGAGAATAGAATATAAGATTTTTTGAAGGAAAAAATTCTCAACATTTAATATTCGTTGACAATCTTATTTGAATAGATGTATATTCGTTATAAGAAAAACAAAACATTAATAGTGCTTGTCGTCTAGTAAAATTGTATTACATTTCGCAAGAATATTCTGATATAGTTTTAGCGTATTGGATGAAAGTCCTTTCCAAAACGGATGAGATTCTTTCTGTTAATATACCCAAAATCAGGTTTTCCGTTAAAGTTTAATATCAACTTTGATATAATTTGTTTTTTTTTTGATTATAAACGAATATCTTGTTTGCAATGAGTGAAAATGTGCATATGTATTGATAGTTACAATTTATGTTTTATTTTTATATTATGTAAATACATGTGTATATAATCTATTGTTTCGTTTTTTTTTTGATTTAAATAAATAGACTTGTCTTTTTTAAATGTGAATGAATTTAAAAAGAAAAAAATTTTTAATTTAATAGATGAGTTCATTAACTCGTTCATCGATTACTGGACTTTATCATCCGAAACGTTCGGTAGCCAGTATTAGATTATCATCTAGTCTATCTTTAACAAATAATCAAAATTTATTAACATCAACAGATATAAAAAATTCAGCTGTTGATCGAATTTTAAATGCTGATAAATCAGGTGGAATTTATTAATTAAATAAATTTTTCTAATAAATATTTACTTTTTCTAGGTTTTTTACCAACTGATTCATTAACAAATTCATTTCATTCCTTACCAACTTTACCTTCTCTTAAACAATCTATTTTTAATGCTCAATTAAAACGAGCAATAGCATCTAATGATACTATCCAAGCAAGTATGAAAAGATTACGTAGTGAATCACAAAATTCTATAGAAGATTTAATGAAAAAAAATGAAGTAAATTTTTATTTTTCAATTATTTTATTTTTGTTTTTGTTTATAGTCATTAGAACGTTCATTACATGAAGCAAAAATAAAAATTTCTGAATTAGAATTTTCATCAGATAAAGCTAATCAACCAACAATATCTCCTGCTGATCTTACGATAACAATATCTCCACCTGAACAAATAAAAACTTTACAAAATGAAAAACTTGAATTAAAACTTCAATTACAACAAGTAAATTTACTTGAAATTATTCTTTTTCTCCAATATTTTTACTATAGTAGCCAGACTAATTGTATTAGAACATCGATAACTACAATTGAATATAGAATTTTGCTATGAATTCTCATTTGAGAGCTGTAGTAATCCATTTCCTCTTTCAGACAGAAGGCAACTAGTGAAAAAAAAATTGTAGATGATATTGTAATATTTATATTAATATTAAGATGGAAAATTTACATTCAAAAGAAATAACTCAACTCGAACAGACTATTCACGATTTAAAACATCAATTAATTGATATTGAAAATAAATATAAATTAAATGAATTTAAACAAGAACAATTAAATAGGTTTGATTATTATAATTCTTCCTTTTAAATATTTGATTTTTATATATAGTATAAATAAAAATAATTCACAACAATTATATGAAAAAAATCAACAAATTGAACAATTACAAAAACGTGTTATTGTAATTTATATTTCTTCTTTTTTTTTTTTAATTAAATTAATTTTATTTTTTCTTCATAGGAACTTGAATTAATTATATCAACAAGAAATTCAACTAATATTGTTAATCAATCATTAGTTGATGATGTTAAAAGAATTAATGATCTTCGATATGAAAATGAACGATTAAAAAAAGAAATCGAATTACTCAAGTAGTTAAATATTTAAAAAATAAATCATTTTTTATATTTTCATTATAGACTTAAATGTAATGAACGAATAGTACATGAGGAAGAAATTCGTTTACTACGTCAACAAGTTAATATAAGTAATGATTATCGAACATTAATAGCTAAAAAAGATGCGGAAATTTTGGTAAAATTTTTATTTTAATTTAAAGATAATAAAAAAAAAATTATCGAACCGTTTTTTTTTTTAGACACTTCGTGAACAATTGGCAAAAAAAAACATTTAATTTTATTTTTGTTTTTTAGTATTGTATATTCATAAATATATTCTTATAAAAATAAACAACGATAGAAGAAGAATAGATGAACCGAAACGAATATTTGAATTATAATATTTGCTAGCATAATAATACATTTGAATATTACCTGATATAGGACAAAAATACAACAGAACTTTTCGATATTAGACAACTGCGCATTCCTTTGATAGACCACAACGTAATAATTAAGCATACACAGGTAGCGTGAATCGGATCACTACCAATGTTTTGAACTTTGGACGTATCGCATCAAATAACAATAAACTTGCTAATGTCAAATTTGGCATCAGACAAGAAAATTTAAGATAAAATAATGATGGTATCGGTTTTCATTTTGAGAGAACTTAAGGATATAATGTTTGAAAAAACTTTCTTCAACTCTTAAAAGCCGAATGTCTACTGTAGTGGACCTTAAACGTCATACCGAAATCAAAATATAACTTTCAACTGGCTGCCACAAGAAATAATAGATCTTTTACGCATGATGATTTTTTGTGTCACTTTTTTCTTAAGGTTTTGTTTGATCATAAATGGAAAGTGGAGCCTTGTTTACTTTACAGAATGTCCTTAGACATAGCATCAAGGTATCTAATGAAATCATTCTGTAAGTTTTTAATTGATCTACTGTTAAACTATGTTATCACAAAGAAAATTCTTCTTGATTGGAACATTCAGTTACAGAGAAAGTTCGAAACAAAGTAATTTTAATTTAAAACTTTGCTCATGCATAGCTTTAATAATATTTAGCTTGTCCTGAAAGTTTTAGTAACAACGGTTGTTTCCTTCTCGAGATACAGAATTGTGCAAAGAAGTCCGATTTGGGTAGACTTTTGCACAATCTGGGCGATTTCTTTGGGTATCAAATATCTCAATAAGAAAGCATCCATTTTGCAGGATGAGCTGAGGGCAATGAAACCTAATTATGAGCTAAATTTCAGATCGGAATAACAATCTTTCGCTTTTTTGCAAGATCGAACAGATCCTTTAAAGGGCAGTGCGTATCTCTAGCAGAAAAGTAAAGTAATTCTTTTAAACTATAGTATGAACATACTGAGGATCTATACTCTCTATTTTTGTGACTAGTTTCCTCCTGCTGTGAGAAAAAGTCCCTTCGGTTTTTAAGGGTTAATCTCGCATAGGATTTTGAAAAACAATCTATATTGGATTTTGTTAACAAGTCAATTTAATACTTCTTTTTAAAAACATTTACATGATTTATTATTAAACTCATAAATAATAATGATCATCATCTTCGAATAAAATAAATAACGATTACTTTTCATTTGTTTGAACATGTATTAATGTTTCAATATTGGCTCATTAACTTGTCTTTTAAATATGTAAAATAATAAAAATATTTTATTTAAATTATATTTTAATTGAATAGTTTTACATAAATCATTGATCAAGTGTTGATTGTCTTTTATCAAAATCATTATAGAAATAATATTATAACTACTGTAATAACTAAGATACTCAATTTCAGATACGTTTCACAATTGAAATGGTATCTATTGTGAAATGAAATAATAAAATTTTGTATTCGATATGATAATATGGACGTTAACGATTTTCTATAAATAGATAAATCGAATGTCTGTTTTTATAAATCACAGTTTGATTTTTGCACCATAAATTGCTCTTAAAGTTCAAATAACTGAATTATTCCTTGGCGTATCTCGTCCGAATTGCAAATTAATGTACTTATCAGTTTCTCCAAACTGACCATAGCAGTATTGATCAGGTCTTACAAAATAATTCGAATTAGTTGTCATGATCAATCTCAAATTATTACTTATATACCATCAATATATCTAAAATTTAAATATCAAGTCATTAAAATTCAAAAATTATTTAACAATCTTATGCAAAACTTTTTGAACTATGCGAACAGTTAGCATCAATCATTAAACTCGAAGAAAACTGAATCTATTACTTATCACAGAATAAGAAAAAGTTTCAAACCGAATATTTACTCTCATAGATTGAACATAATGCAAAAGAAGTCCTTCGAATATCTCAGATTTAGTCTATACGCAAAGTTATCATTCCGTATTATAATTAATACTTAGCTTATAAAAACTATGAAAAACATACACGATATTAAAATTTATTTATTGACAGTTTGCAACATTTCCGAGGTTAACGGTAAAATCTTTCATCATGTACGCATGATCATATCTAATTATATTATCCATAATCTATTATTTATCTCACTATTTAACAGAAAAACTTCACAACCACTTCCGACCATCGATATTTGAAAAATGCTCATAAAAAGCATTCAATAGTATACATCATTATTCATCGATTGTGCGTTAGAAAACAAACACTTCTCAACATTCTTTCTAATGACTATCGATTTAAAGCCTATATATACAATATTTCAGAGACGACTTTTATCCATTATTAATTAACTATGTTAATTTGTTCTCAGCTAAATCCGTCACTATTATCATATCGACTTTAAATCTGAACAGCTTTCTTTATTTTGTTTTTGAATCATTGTGTAAAACAAAGAACTTTACGAGATAGGATTGCACTATATACAAGAAGACAATCAGAGCTGATTACAACAAATAAAAAATGACTTTTTGATTGCTTTAAGAAGATTCTCTTTCCTTTCTGAAGGTGGTTATACCAAAGATTTTAAAACTTCAAAAGTAGATAGCTCACTATGAACAGAATAAAATTTGGTATACACGCAAAATTCTAAAATGATCCTTTTTATAGACATCTTGAAGCTAAAAGAACTAAGTTAAACTAGCTGAATCTTTTTGATTAAAATAATATTTTCATCTTACAAAATGATTTTTAGTCCATTTTAATAATAAATTTTCACTAAATATGCTTGATTTATTTCATTCATAAACTACACTTAAAATACGAACAATACAATATCGTTTTTTTTTTTAAAATCTTATCATATATTAATATACATAAAAGACAAAAGAAAAAAACAAAAAGAAAATTCTAATCAATAGATTCTGATGGCATTGATCGTATACGTCGATATTGTTTTTTATGTTTATGTCTTGATGCGTTTGAAACAATTCTATGTAATGGTTGTTCATATTTAGCATGTAAACGTCGTTCAAATTTTGTAAAATTTTTTCTTTGAAGTTTTATTTGTCGTTTTAATTGTTTAAAATTAAAACGTTTTTGACGTATTAATAATGAATATCGTTTTTTATAACGATATTTATCTTTTAATAAACGTGCTTCAATTTGTATTTGAATATTTTCATTAATTAATTTTCTTGCTTCATCTTCAAGTTTTGCACTTTCTTCTTGTAAATGAGCAGTTGATAAAAGTAATTCATTTAATTCATTATCTTATTAATAAGAAAAATAATAAAACAAAATAAAAATTATTTTATTTAACTTACGAAGTTGTTCAAGTAATTGATTATATTGTTCATTAGCCGTATTATCAATTTGTTCATGAGCAATCTTAATTAAATAATTAAATAAATTAAAAAATAAAATTGCAATTTTGTTCATTTACTTTTCGTTCGCGACACATTATTTATTAATCTAATATCTAAAAAAACAAACTTTATGATTATTTCACCTATTACTGTTACCGTATATATATATATATATACGGTCAAAAACAAGTATTTCATTGTCTATGCCTGAATGAATATAAACAAAAAGACATAAAAATGATGATTTTTTTCTTTTTTTATATTGTCTATCCATTAAATATCATTTATTCAATAGCTTGTTTGTGGCGATTTAATCGCCATGAAGTGATAGATAATATTAAAACTTTTTGAATTTAGCGTGTTGATAAATCGATCAAGATACACATGAATAATTATCACAATTAGATACAATGATGAAAATAAAAATGTCATATTATCTTTAAAAAAAAATTAGTATGATTAACAATTGGAAAGTTTTGAAATTTATTTTTATGATTAATTCTTGCATACTGATGTTATAATCGATGTCTAAAAAGAATAGAATTGAAATATAAAAAAATAAATTAATATTCAATTATTTTCATTTAATTCAGATTTCAGAATTCGAATGTATAGATAGTCAAAAGTTTATATTTAATTTTCTCTCATATATCTTCCTACTCATATTGTATACATAAAAAAAAAAATAAAGGTCATGTACAGATGTTCAAACAGAACAACTATCTAAATTTAATTGAATCAATTGTTTATTTCAAACTTTCTATTATTTACATAAAATAACAAAATATAATAGATGAATTAAACTTTATTATCTAAGATAGTTAGAAGTTGTAAAAATAAATCTGATGTGATTAGATCATCAATGACAACGATGGATATTATGTTCGGCAATACAATACGGTTGACGATTGCTTATGAACTAGACGGGTACGTTTTCCTGTATGCACGTTTGATGCTTATATTATTGTTGTGCTTAATCGTTAAATAAATATAAGAACAAATACTAACGAAAACGAATTATATGGATAAATGAAAATCAATACCATATTCAATTCGGTACTTTACTATTTTCTTATCAAATATCCTGATGTCATCTAGTAAACGAATAAATCAATCAGTTTTTTCTATAAAATATTCTTTTACTTTTCAAAATTAAAACAAACAGTTATTTATCATATCATTTTATTAAACATAATACATATATAATAATAAGTACTATCATTCATTTTTAAACTTATACAGGTAAATTATTATTTCTACAAAGGACAACTGACTCTTAAACTACGTACTTTTATTTTAAAAACTTTAACGTAGATCAAAAGTACAATCCCTTTTCTTACTGATATTAATAATCAGCGAAGAAACGCCCTCAAAAGGTTACAGCCTAAAAAAAATGCGCTTTTAGTATGTCTCATACTATCAATATATATTCATATATTAAATAGAAACAAAAGATTAAAAGTTTATTTTAGTACAATATTTCATCAATTACATATAAATGACATTTACGGATATAATTACACATCCATCAAAATTATTTCATAGTTTTTCTATGAGTGATGATTTAAATAAAAAAGATAAACATGAAAAATGTCAACAAACAAATCTTTCAATATTAAATTTATTTCCACGTCATCGACAAAGAAAAAATTCAAATGAACAAGTACAACAACAACAACAAAATTCTTTATTACATCCTCCATCAATTCTTACAACATCAGAATTATCAAGATCAATATCAAATAAATCAATAACATTTGCATCAATTTTTGATGAATCAGAAAATGAAAATATTAATAAAGATAATAATGTGGTAAGATTTATTATTTTTGTAATTATTTTATATTTATAATTAATATAAGGTTTTTGATCTTGGTACATCAGGAGAAAATGAAGATCTTGTTATTATTGTTCCAAATAAATATGTTAATAATGAACCAATATTAAATAATTCCGAACCATATCCATTTCGAACAGAAATACCATCATGTTCACTTCCAAAATCAAATTTATCAACAAATACAAATCATTCAGGAAAAAAATTACTTCATCATTTAATTCATTATCATCGACCAAAAAAACTTCGTCATCCTATTAAAACTATACAAACTATTAATAAAATTCAACGATCAAAATCAGCACCTAATATATTATTTTCCTTATCATCACCGTCAACAACAACAACAACAACAACAACTGAAATTATAACAATAAATAATCATCAACCATCATTAAAAACAATTCGTCGATGGTTTAAATCATCAAAATTTAGTCGTTTTCTTCAATTATTTATTAAACATTCAAATGAAAATACTAATACAAAACATATTAAACAAAAATCTTGTCGTAAATTGCCAACATCAAAGAAAAATTCTGATCTTTTCTATTAAACTAATAAACTTACTTGTTTTTATTTCTGTATATAATAATAATATTTATTTCTCTTCATTTGTTAATAAAATCTGTTATATAAAAATCTTAATTATTTAAATAAAATGAACAAATATCAATAAATCAGCTGCTGAATGTCAAATGAATCCATTAAATACCAAAAAAGAAGAATAATTATAGAGGTCAGTAAACATATTCTAATCTGTCAAAGAAAGATATCTTATTGATCATTTTATAATGGCTGAAATAGTACAAAATTCAACAATAGGTACTCGACGTAAATTAGAATTACTTTTACATGAAATGGATACAATATCTCGTGAAATTCTTTCACAATTACATAATTCAACTTTAACAATTAATAATAATCTTAATACACAAACATTAATTGATATGCTTATTGAACGACAAGATTATTTAACAAAACAAATTCATATTGTTCGTCAACATCAAGAATTAGAACAAGAATTACAATTAAAACGTGATGAAATACTTAAATGTGAACGTGCATTACGTTGTTTACATACATATTTATTACAAGCTGTTCAAGTTCTATCATCAGCTGTTTATCAAGCACGAGAAAAATTAGAAAATATACGTCAAGCTAAAAAATTTCCATCAGAAATAATTATTCGTTATGCACATCAATTAGCAATATGTTATTCAACAGTAGCACCTGAAAATTGGCAACAAGGAGATATTCGAAGACCTTATCCAACAAATATTGATATGGGACATGGTCTTCTTAGTCGTATTAGCGAACAAACATTACAACAACAACAAATAAATATGCAAAATTTAACAATTAATTCAACAACTGTTGTAGATTCATCTGTACCACAAAATACATCATCATCATCATCATATACAGTTGTAACAACAGCTGTACGACCACCGAAACATGATACAACATCATTTGCATCAGATATTTTTTCAGGAATCTATGAAGAAACAAGTAATACAAAACTTTCATCGAGTGATACTGACTCAGATGATGAATTATTATGAATAAAATTTTCTGAAAAAAAATAAATATTTATATTAGTAACAATCTCTTTTAATACTCATTTGCCTCATATGCTTTAAAAAGCAAATTGGATAACAATTTAGTATAGAAGAAATAAAATGGTATTGTAACAAAAATTTGCTATGTGATAAATTCGTGTATCACTTACAAATTACATAACATTAGTAATTAATACAATTACAAAGTGTGTGTTTTTTTTTCTAAAAATATCTATTTAATGATAACTTCATATGTTCTACTATATCATGAAAAATGTTCAATTAATAAACGATATTATTTCTACTTCTTTATCACTGTTGTATATTTACCTGAGTCAGATTTTATTTCTTCAAATATGAATTTAGTTTTTTCGATTATGTCACGATAAACATCATGTAAGAAACCATTTTTTATACCTCCTTCACGAAGGATAGATGAAAAATGCCATTTGTCAGTATAGTAAGGTCGACATAAAAAACAGACTAATGATCATCATTGCCATTCATCCTCATCCTTGATTTTCTCCAATGATAAAGAAATAATGTTTTTTGAAATACAAAAATTTTGCCTGAATCCTATTTCTAAATAATTACTGCGATTTATTGAATGATTGGGTTCTTAAAATTGCTATATTGGCAGAACATGTAGCATGCAGTATCACTAACAGAGTTGGGATTAAGCTATATCTTTTTAGGATTGAATAGAATCAGGCCAAAACTCATAATATACTATTGAAAGGTTCAGTTAGAACATGGATTAAAAAAACTATTATCCAATAGTTCAGATCATATGTAAGGAAATAATGAGTAGACATTAAATACTATAGAGAAAAGTGGTGTCAAAATGTTTCATTCCGTTCTCATGGATGTTTCAATGAATATCTCTGATTAATACAAAAAGAATATTTCTACAACTCTGTCTACATTCTTATTTGTCAAACCTCCAATACGAATAGGCACTCATGATTGTATTCTATTTTTTTGAATGAAAAATGATAATCATTAGGTTGTCTGATCATTTCGATAAGTTCTAATGATGAGTATCTATTCCAACGCGTAACAAATCTCTACATTTTGTTGAAAATAAAACACGTAAATAGTACAATAAAAACAACTTATAATATTTACATATTCAAAGATTGATATGGTAAAATAAGGAAACGTATGTTGATCAACTCGTAACTTCAATATAAAATAAATACGATTTTTTCAGCTCTGATTCTGACATGTTGTTTATTTCGCTGTCTTCAATTAAAATAAAGATATATTTTGGACAGATATTCTAATCAGATGGCGCTAACGTTGACTATTTATGACTGTTGTCATAGATTCTTACATAATTAAAAAGATGAGAAAAAATTAAAAAAACTTCATTGACTTAAAAATAAATTTATTGATATTTTTCTTTCTCAGATAGAATGCAATAAAATAACTATATGTTTTATTTTTATGCATATTTATACTAAAAGAATAAGATGTTAATCAGATTGAAAAAGGTAAGTCACAAAACAAGATATAAATAAGAGAAATGAAGAAAGTGACCTTGCAAAGAGAAAGAAAAAGCTAATACATGTGTTTATTAACCAATAGATTATGAACACATTAAGTTTTTAGTCATAACATAACCCTATCATTGGTTTATAAATATTACTTTTTATATTTTAGATTGTTCGTATTATAAATATGGCATTACGTAAAGATGAAATATTGTCAATAGATTCATGTTTGACTCTTTCTGATAATAATACTATACCTCGACTTGGTAATAATAAAATATATTTTTTTCATCTAACATAATTTTTTATTTTGATTAAATAAGGTCTTGGTACATGGCGAAGTGAACCGGGAAAAGTACAAAATATAGTTAAAGAAGCTATTTTAAATTGTGGTTATCGTCATATAGATGGTGCATGGTTATATAGAAATGAAAATGAAGTTGGTAATGGTATTCATGAAGCACTTGAACAAAGTCAAGGAAAAATCAAACGTGAAAATTTATTTATTACAACTAAATTATGGAATCAAGTAAAAAAAAATGAATTATTTTATTTTTATTCAATAAATATTGTTTATTTTAGCATCATGTACCAGAAGATGTTGAATGGGCATGTCGTGATAGTTTAAAAAAACTTCGATTAGATTATGTTGATCTTTATCTTATGCATTGGCCTGTAGCTTTTAAAAAAATGGATGAAAATCAATGGTCACAAAATGAAGATAAAACAGTTCGTTATTATGCTGAAGGTATAACACTTGCTGATACATGGAAAGCAATGGAAAGATTAGTTGATTTAAAATTAGTACGTTCAATTGGTTTATCAAATTTTAAACCATTAGAAATTGAAGAAATTCTTCAAACAGCTCGTATTAAACCTGTTGTAAATCAAGTTGAACTTCATCCATATTTAAATCAATCAGAATTACGTGAATATTGTACAAAACAAAATATTATTATAACAAGTTATTGTCCATTAGCAAATTTAAAACGACCAAATGAACGTGAAGAAGATGCATCAGCATTATATAATCCTGTAATTCAACAATTAGCTAAATTAAAAAATCGAACAACAGCACAAATTATTATTCGTTGGCATCTTCAACATGGTCTTACTGTTATACCAAAAACGGTTACATTAGAACGTCTTCAAGAAAATTGTCATGTATTTGATTTTGTATTATCTGATAATGAAATGCATCAAATTGATCAATTAGATAAAACACATCATAGACGTTTTGTTAATCCACCATTTTTACGACCTGGTGATAAAAATGTATTTGATGATTAAAATAGAAATAATATTTTATTGTAATTCATTTTAAATTAATAAGAAAATACATAAATAATATATAGAAGAATCATGTTAAAGACATCCGAAATTTGAAATTTTTCAATCAGATGGAGTAGCTATAAAGTATGCAGTGCTGAATCTGTATAATAAAATGGATGTAAAATAGTTTTGATGTTGATCTTTGCCTTCTCATTTCGTTGGTAAGAAATTTAGATTATTCATATAGTACTGATGACTAAAAGCCTGCCCTCTTTCTATATTTGCCTCTTCTTTTAAGATCTTTCGATTAGTTGTGTTCATTACTAGCAAATCTCAGTAGTTTTGATATGCTCTAAGTTAATGTGAGTCGTCTATATATGTGAGATAGAAGGAGAAGAAAAGATTTTTTCTTGTAATACGTTACTAGTTGATGACTCTCTGATAAGAATTTACATTTACATAAACTAAATATTGTTTGATAATGACGAACAAAAAACTATTAGTATTATTTTAAAAACAAAGATTGAATTCGATAATTGAATGGATAATTCTACTATAATATCTGATGATAAAATGATTTCTTTATTCGATAATTTATTAAATAATGATTATCATCAAAATGAACCAGGTGCAGCTATACTCGTTGTTATTAATAATCGTATTGTTTATCAACGTTGTTTTGGTTTAGCTAATCTTGATACATGTGAAAAAATTACATCAGATACTAATTTTCGATTGGCTTCAATTACAAAACAATTTACAGCTTATGGTATTATTTTACTTGAACAAGAAAATAAATTATCAAGAAGTGATACACTTAATAGATTTTTTTCTGATAAATTTAAAACTAAATGTCCTTATATTAGTAATACAATAACAATTCAACATTTACTTGATCATTCATCTGGTTTATTAGATTACGAAGATAATGATTTAAAAGAACATGAACAATGGTCTGATTATGATGTACTTAATATTATTAATGATGAAACATATTTTAAACCAGGTACTCAATATCGATATAGTAATACAGGTTATATTCTTTTAGGTTTAATTATTGAAATTGTTTCATTAAAATCATTGGAAGATTTTTTTTCTGAAAATATTTTTCAACCATATAATATGAAAACAAGTGTTGTCTACAAATCAAATCAAACATTAATTAAAAATCGAGCTTTTGGTTATATAAAAAAAGAAAATTATGAAATTTCTGATCAAAGTCCAACAAGTGCAACAAGAGGTGATGGTGGAATTTACATGTCAATAAATGATTATCTTCAATGGTATTATCATTATCATTTAATCTCATCAACATCTATGTTTCCAATTAATGAAATATTATCATCTACATATTATTATAATTTAGGATGGTTTCTATCTGATTCTAATAGTCAAATACGATTACATACAGGAAATTCATGTGGTTTTACACATCAAGTATATCGAATTGATGATAAACAAAGAAAAATACTTGTTCTTTATTTAACAAATATTGGAAATAATAATGAAAAAATTCAAAAATTTAATCGTCTTATTGTAGAAAATATTCCACAATTAAATCCAAATAATACCAATCTCTTATGGGATATGGTCGGATTAACAAGATAATTAACATTTATATAAAAAAAACTATTCATCAAATAAACTGCTTTAATAATTTTTTTAAAAATAAAAACATGGCAAAATTTGATTAAATCTTTATATTTTTTATATTTGACAATCATTTCTTACATTATATAATCCATTAAACATCACAAACCTTTTTTTTTTTTTCTTTATAAAATTCGAAAGTATAATATAGATTTAAGCCGATATATGAGATCAAGAAAAGAATAATAACAAATACAAAAAAAAAAAAATAAAACGAAGGAAAACACACTTGATCACCGATTACAATAATTGTTGGAATAAAAAGCAAAAATGAATATGTATACATATATATAGATATTTGTATGTTTTAGGTTTTGAAGAACAGAAAAAAAAAAGACTGCACACTACCGCTGTTTATAAATAAGAAAACAAATTGAATGTTTTACTAATTTGTCGTTGACATACGTCGACGACATACAGGACATATACGTGTAATTAGTAACCAATTACCAACACATTCTGAATGAAATAAATGTCCACATTGAAGTTTTTTAACTGGTTCGTTAGCTTCAAAATTTGTTCGACAAATTGCACTGAAATAAAAGATAAAAATAAAAAAAAATAGAAAATAATTTCTTCTTTTATTAAATTACCATTCTGTTTGATTAAATTGATCAGATTCTTGACCAAATAAAATAATTGGTAATGCATCAATATTTTCTTGTGTTGCTGGAGGATTTGGATTAATTTGTACAGGTGCAGCCGATAACCAACCCTAAATATATATATAAAAATTAAAAATAAAATAAAATATTCTTTCCTTTTTTATTTTACTCGAAGTAATTCAAGTAATGGAACAGTTATCGATGCTGGTAAACAATAACTTAATATAATTCCAAAAAATACTCCCAAACAACAAAGTATTAATATTAATGGTACAGCAATTAATGGAGATAATATTCTTATCCATTGCCATACTAATAATGTTCGATATAAAGCAGGTGCATGTGTTCGACATTCTTGACCTGAACGTGGTTGAAATAAAAGTAAAGCTCCAACTGAAAAATAATAAATAACAAGTAATGCACCAAAATAATTCATTGCATATTGTAACCCATAATAATATGTATATAATCGACGTCCATTTGTTAAACGATAACATAATTGACTTACTAATAAATTAATAACATGTATCCCTGTTGTACAACCAAATAATATTAAACCAAAATAAGCATAAGATTTTAAAGGTGCTTGTAAATATAAATCTTTCGAATCATTATATATACATGATGGATCTTCAACATTTTTCATCGATGATGCTACTGTACCAATATATGTACCATTAATAATTAAGAGAAATAAAAGAATAAAACATTCCATTATTAATGAACGTCGTACAGGTAATTCTGGTTTTGTTGGTGGTATAACCATAATTAATAATGTACTTACACAAACAATACCAAGACAAAAACGCATTAATTCACAATTATTTGTTGATGGTAATTTTAATGTTAATGCATAACTTGTTCCAACACAAACAGGTATTAATTTAAAAAAAATAAAAACACCACGTAAAGCTGAAGTACGTCGAAGTCGTTCAGCTTTTTCTTCTTCCGTTAATCTTCTATAATCTGATGACATATTGCGTATAAAATATAAAAATATTATAGTTAAATCAATAAAATAAAATAATAATAAAGATATTGATGTTACAGCTAAACGATTTGATAGACTACATGTTTTTTTACTTGATGTAAGACCAATAAATAAAAGTATTATATCAATTAAACGATAACATAAATGAAGTACACTACCAGATAATATCTGATCAGATTTAAGAAATGAATTTATCCATGTTGTTTCAGTATTTTCATTTGATATGTTTGCTGTTGTCTGATTTGATGATGATGATACCATTCCATTTTCTACTGCATTTGAAAATTCATTATGACGATTTGAATCTGCTGATAAATGTGTAGACATAAAATTACCAGTATTATTATCAACAGCTGATGCTGACATTCTTATAAGAAACTAAACAATAAAATATAAACTAAAACAAGCAAAAAAATTAACAAATAACTTGTAATAAAAATATATCTTATCTATGAGAAAAATAAAAGGAAATTAAATTTACCGTTTATTAAGCTTAACAAATAAATGTCAGTATACCGCAAAGTTAATAATTATAATATTCATTGTATTTAAGGATATGTTTCTGTAAAACAAAAGTATGTTTATTATTTCCTTCCTATTTAAAGATAACAATTATTAACTTTGTTGGAAAAAAAAATATGAATCATTTATATGATGTCATAAAAATTAACTTTTTCTTTTATCTTCACATTGACAATGATATTCATTTAGTTCAATTCTATAAAACAAAAATTCTTATATCATAAATAATATCTATCATAATTTTTTTTCCCTAAAAGATCTACTTATTATTGGTCTATATCAATGCAAATAACGCCTTGAAACGTGTTCTCTTTTTACTATATCGAAGAAAAATTTCTCAAGAACACACAGCTTAAAAATTTGTTATTTCTATATGAAGATACTGGTTCAGGTGATATTCGACCTAGCTCTTATCCTCACTATTATTACATTGCCGTTCGTCAATATGAAATACCAACTAAACCATCACCATGTATGAAACATTATGAATGCATTAAAGAAGAAAAGAAATTTCATTTCTTGTATCTATTTTTATATGGGTTGTTTTTAACTACCAATCAATTCATCGTATAGATGACATTACAATCAATGTTGATAAACATATTGATGATCTCGATGACATTGTTGTGCTTAAGATTATACTAAAAATAGTATTTCTTTTTTAGTAATAGTTTCTGTATTGTTTAAAAAATGGAAAAAAATCAAGAATCAAAATTATCACCAATAGTAAAAAAAGAACCTGTACGTTATGAACGTTGGTATTTCGGTGGTTTAGCCGGTGTACTTGCTGCATGTTGTACACATCCACTTGATACATTAAAAGTTCAATTACAAACTCAACAACGAGCTGATTATGGTCTTATATGTATAAAAATAAATATTTTTTTATTTTATTCATACAAATAATAATGATTTTTTTTAGCAATGGCTGTTAAAGTTATACGTGATGATGGTTTTTTAGCACTTTATAATGGTTTATCTGCATCTTGTCTTCGACAAGCAACATATACAACAACACGTTTTGCTATTTATGGTGCTATTAAATCACTTAAACCAGATTCAAATTTAAGTTTTTTTGAAAAAATTTCACTTGCTGCTGGTTCCGGTGCTGTCGGTGCTTTTGTTGGTTTGTTTAATTTCGTTTTTTTAAATAAAATAAATTAAAAATTAGCTTCTTTTTTCTTGCTCATTTTTATTAAGGTGCACCTGCTGATCTTGTTAATGTTCGTATGCAAAATGATTGTAAACTACCTAAAGATCAACGACGAAATTATAAACATGCTATCGATGGTATTGCTCGAATATGTAAAGAAGAAGGACCAAAAAAATTATTTAATGGTAGAAAATATAATAGAAAAATGTGTTTTTTTTTTAATTTATTATTTTAATAAAGGTGCATCAATGGCTGTTATTCGAGGAGCTTTGGTAACTGTTGGACAAATTGCTTTTTATGAACAAGTTAAACAAGTTTTATTAGCTAGTGGTTATTTTCAAGATAATATTGTTACACATTTTAGCTCAAGTTTTGTTGCTGGTTAAATAAATAAAAAAAAAATTTAAAAATAAATTAATTGAATTTTTTTTATATAGGTGCTGGTGCAACTTTATTAACAATGCCATTAGATGTAATGAAAACTCGAATGATGAATGCACCACCAGGAACATATAATTCTTTAATTGATTGTTTTAAAGATATAGTAAAAGTTGGTCCAAGTGGACTTTTTAAAGGATTTATGCCAGCTTTTATACGTCTTGGTAAAATATATTATTTTTAGTTTTCTTTTTTTTATTAATTAAATTTATTTTTATTTAGGTCCACATACTATTTTAATGTTTATCTTTCTTGAACAACTTAAAAAAAATTTTGGTTATATTAAAACAGATAAACAATAAATGATTTCATTTATTATTTAGTTATTAAAAAGTAGAAGAAAATGATTACTAAATATTATTCTATATGAATAAACATTAAAAAATATTTATTCTATTTTAAATGCTCAAAACAATTTTTGTTTAGATTCTTTAGTATTGAAACTGAATAAAATATATTTTTTTTTTGACTTTATTCTCTTTCTTTTTTAAATGTATACTTCCTTTAGATAAAAATTCATAGAAATTTATATTCCCAATTTTATTTATTTATATTGTATGTATTATCGCAACGACATTCATCTTTGAATAATAATAAAAATAATTCGAAAAAAAACCATATTTATTTTTGTATTGATTAACAGTTAAAAATAATTTAGTTCTAAACAAATCTATTTGAGATTAAGAATATAATCTGCCAATTGAAATTAATGAATTTTTATGTTTGAAGTTATGTCATTCTCAACATTAAATCTTCATGCAGAAAGATCATATACAGTTATAGTATATTCTTGCATTCCGCTCTAGTAAAAAACGAAAATATATATATAATTTTATTTTAGAAAATGAAAAAACCTAATAGAAATAAATCCATATCATCTATATCATCATCAACAATAACTAATACTAATATTATTCCAATAACACAAACATCTGATTTAGAATTATTTAGTTCATATTCTCATGAACAAGTACATATTTATGATAAATTTTGTTCAAGTATTTCATCAATTTGTCAAATAGCTTATTGTACATCAGATGGAATAATAATATGTGTACCACAAACATACCAACATCAATCATTATCATTATCATCATCTCAAAATATTTCATCTACATTATCATCAATGATTATTGCTCGTATATCATATCCATTTGAATCAATTGATCAAACAAATTCCATATCATTAAATTCTTCATCATATTTATTTTTTGAAAAAATAAAAAATCATTATTTAATACATTTATATGAAGCATATAAACATCGTCCAACATCATTATCATCATTTGATCGTTTACTTTGTTATGATACAATACAATATAAAGGTTTTCGTCAATGTTTATTTTCTCCATTTGATATTAAATTAAATCAAGGACAAAGTATATTAGCAACAATAACATGTGCACATGAAGTATTTATATATGAAATAATTTCATCATCAAAACGTTTTTTTCTTTCTCAATCATCAAATTTAAAAATTGATTTAACAAAACATTTATTTGAAAATATAAATCAATATGAATATATATTAAATGATTCAGATTGTGAAAATAATTATCGTTTACTTTATTTTCATTTAACATCAAATATTTTATGGAATAAAATAGGTACATTATTTTTTCAATTACAATATTCAGGTCATATTATAATATGGAAATTTAATCAATTTAATGAAGAATTATTAAAAATAATTGATACTAAAATTTCTAAACCATTAACAATGATATGGAATGATGAATGTCAAATATTATGTATTATTGGTATAGAAAATCAACGTGTTTTTATTAAAGTAGATCAAATGAAATTATTTAATATAAATAATAATGATAATGATTATATGAATGCAGAACATGCTCAATTAATTAAAATAAATGAAAATACATTAATTTTAATTGAAAGTAAAATGAATTATTGTTTGATTTATTCGATTATTATGAATGAAAATCAGGTAAAATTAATCTAATACGATACTAAGATATATACTGATTCATGTCGTTAAAATTTTGAATAAAACAATGAGATATTTTTATTTGATAGAGGACAAATAAAGATATTTTGATTGTTGACAGATCATATTTTGTAAATCTTTTCCAATATAATTGTATTGTCCATCATACTCTACATGAATCATCTATTTACATACTCAAATAATAAGGAATTTTTATGACTTTTTACTCGTTTTTCGCACTTCATATCATAATAGTTTCACTTTTCGTTGAAAATGTAATGAAGGAAAAGAATTCTCTTTCAATTGGTGAAAACCGCAGATCGTTAGGTACTGCCATTCTCGAGATATTCGTCCTATATCCACGCATTTTTAATTCTAGGATCGACAATAGATATGTTTATGTATAGAGGTGTGTTCAAACAGGTCAATTTCAGATGATGATCTTGTCCAATAAACTTTATAAGTCAATCTAGCATGATTTCTGCAGGATAAAGAAAAAACTATCTAGTTTTTAAAGCATTATTAATTTCAATTATTTATAATCTCTGATTTTGTTGATTGCAACCAAATAAAATAGCTTCAAATATTTTTTTATATTAAATTTCACTGTTAGAAAACTACCATTGATTACATATTTTGTATATTGAGATTATGATTTATTGAATTCTAAATGATGAAAACTGTTTGCTATTGAATTAGTACTATTCATATGTTAATTTTCGATTTATATTCTAGTCTTCAAGTTATGATTGTAATCAAATTGATTGTCGTATTTTTCCTACATCTATTATTGGTTTACAACAACAACAGCAAGATTTATTATCATCAAATTGTATATCAATATTAGTCGGTTGTGAAGATGGTACAATGCATTCTCTTATAATTTCATATGAATCATCTATAACTAATATTGATACAAAATTAATTGCTAGTGGGAATATAAAATCTTGTTCTCGTAAACCACTTTATCTTCGTCATTTTAATTTATCATCTAATGAATTTTTGCTCGCACGTATTTTTTATTCTCCAATTGTTGCACCTAATGTTAAATTTGGTTTTGTACTATGTACATTACATCGTTGGTTATATGATAATACAATATCATTAGATAAAATAATTGAAAATTTTTTATTAAGAATATCTATTCCTTTATGGCGTTCATCAGATGAACTTGCTATTATTTTAAATGAAATAAAACATAATACAACTTATCATTATCAAATAAAGAAAAATACAAATGAAAATTTTCTTTTTCTTCAACGTTTATGTCGTTTATATACATTTTTAAATAATACAAAACAATTACAATTATATGAAAATCAATTATTACAAAAATATCGTCAACAATTATGTGAAATTTTAACTTTACTTTTTTCAAATATGATTAATAAACTTTCATCCATAGAATTATTAATTTATACAATTTGTTGTAAAAATGAAGAATTATCTTCATCTGATTTACTTATGTGTCCAATATGTAATACATTATTAACAATAACAACAAATGATCTTTTATTTTCTACATGTTCTAATAAACATTCATGGCCTAGATGTTGTCGAACACTTTTACCATTATCTTTTGAATCCGTACAAACATGTTCATTATGTGATCGAACAATAACATTAATTGATATAAATGATAAAAATTATATTAATTTTGTTCAATATAAAGATAAAGAATTGAACTTTTTATTTTCATCTATATGTACTTACTGTATGTGATTAGATTTAATAAACAAAACCAAAAAAAGATTTACTATAATCATTGTTTACTTTTTTAAATGCGAGCAAATGCAATGTACGGTAAGAATTGAGCTAACTAGGAGTAGGGTCCGGCGGGACCGGGTTTTTTTTTGTCCCGATCCCGATCTTGCCCTGCTTGAACAAAACCCGTCCCGATCCCGGTCCCGGAAAAATATTTTTTCGGGATTTTCAATGCCGTGAGCATTTTCTGTGAATACGACTCACCCAGACTTTTAACCCATTGAAGTATTTCCTCGGGATTCCTAGTCCGGATCCTGTTTTTTAACAAGGATACCCGTCCCGTCGAGACAAAAAACGGGATTTTGATCCCGGTCTCGACGGGATCGGGATCGGGTTCGAGAAAAAATTAGGGATCGGGGTAGCCCCGCCGAACCCTAATTAGGAGTACTAAGTTTATGAGTTTTGAATAAATGTCTTTCTGTTTATTGATTTTCATAGTTTTACCGAACTAGAGATATGAGTCTGAAAGTTTTCAGTTGATAAATTTATAGTCACCATCATAGATGTTCATCGCAACTGAGAGTCTGCCTCTGCCTCGATGGTATTCAAAAAAATATGTTGATTTTCAAGGATGCGACTGCTTTAAACTAGTACTACTGCTACTAATCGACCAGATTCGTTAAGTTCTATCATATAAGATACATAAATGTCAAATTTCTATGTAAATTTATGAATTTTTTTCAAAAGAATTCTTTCACGATGGACATCTCTGGTTACCATTAAAATAATTTCAGGTCTAAATATTGAACTCATAATTTTCCAACGTGTGATGAAGATATCGGATTATGTCAAATGAATCTATCATTGTGAATTATAAGATAAGAAGTTCTTTCTATTTTTAGTATATGGCACATTATAAATCAAATTAGAAAGTCATTAATCATTATCAGAAACTTCAACAGTTATGTGAGATGTACATTATGTCTTTATAAAACTGTAGTTACGAATTGGTTGATTAATTGATATATTAAATAAAACAGAGTAACAGATCAAATTTGTGCTTTTGAAATCATGTCCGATACAAAAGAGATAGATGTAGTTTATTCATACACTGTCATAACAATATCGTGTTTAATGTAAATCGATATAGAATTCACGAGGATATTTCAGTAATGATCAGAATAATATAAATCAGGATATACATAATAAATTGATAACTGCCGCCATCTATATGTCTATATATACGGTTGGAACAGTAATATCTTAAAAATTCTAATGGATACATGTATATCTCTATATAGATGACAAAAGCAAAATTTTAAATTTTTATCTATTTATCAAACTTATTTCATGTTTCTTAAATTGACATTTTTAATTATTTATTTCTATCAAATATTATTTATTAATTCTACACCATCATGTTCTTTTACTTGTCTTAATCAAACATATAATGAACAAAAACCATTACCTATTTATATAAATGACACAAATCATGATATTTTAATAATATTTTTAATAAATTGTAGTAATAGTGAGAATTTTACTTATGCTAATATATCAACTTCTATTGATAATCAACGTTCAATTGAAATAAAAAATTCTTTACCATTAAAACTTATTCCATTTGATAATGATTCACAAAATTTAACATTTAATTTAACAATTCATGGAGATTTACTTGGATATAGTCGTTTATCATTATATGCTGAATATTTAAATGAAACAAAAGATTTATTAAATTATACAAATACTCTTAATGTCGATTTTGCTGTTAAAAAAAAAGCTACAGTACTTGATACAATATTTACTGTTATTGTTATTATACTTGTTTGTATTGGAACATTTTTAATTGGTTGTCGACTTGAAACAAAAAATCTTTATGCAAATATACGACGACCTATTCCTATACTTATTGGTCTTCTTAGTCAATTTTTATGTTTACCTTTAGTAAGAATAAGAAACCAGATTTTTTAATTTTATAATTTATTAATTTAGTTAGCTTTTGGTTTAGCTAAACTTGCTAAACTTGATTCACCGACAGCTATTGGTTTATTATCAACAGGTTCAGCACCAGGTGGTGGTGCATCGAATATGTATACAGCTATGTATGGTGGTGATGTTGATTTATCAGCTTCAATGACATTTAGTAGTACAATTCTTGCTTTTGGTTAGTTAATTAATCTTCTTTTTTTTTGTAATTTTATATACTGTTTTTTTTACAATTATCAAGGTACATTTCCAGCATGGATTCTTTTACTGGGTCGAGGATTTATTGATACACATGATGTACATTTTCCGTATGTGATATATTTATTTTTGATTATTCAGATTTTCAAACTATTTAATTTAGATGGGAAAATATGTTTGTGACACTTCTTTCTCTTGTAATACCAGCTGGTAAAATAATTAAAAAAAAAAAA
>JAJEKB010016172.1:0-31458 GCA_022393335.1 Macrotrachela quadricornifera | reverse complement strand
ATTCATTATCAAATGTATTCACCGAATTAAAATAAATAATTATTCTTCAATATATACTATTTATTGTACCGTTTAGATGAATCTAAAACAAAAAAAGAAAGAATTATTTTGTTTAAAACAATATTTACTGTTCATTGTACGTTGACAGCGGTCTATTTGTGTAACGCTCATCCTACGAAACATATCGTAAACGGATATGATACGGTATGTTAACGACCATTTACGATGTTAATACGTAGTAATACACATAACCGTATTGTATCCGTAAAGTTAAGAAAAACGGTCAAATACAGACTGTTTACCAAACAGATACAATACGGTCCGTAATACTGCGCCCACTCATACGGTTCGATATGGTTCGAAAACGAGCTGTACCCAGGTCGTCCAAAACGGAGTCGTTTACAATGCGTTTTCGGAATGTAAACCGTGACTAAACGGTATCTTTACGGCGGTAAATGAATCGTTTCGTCCTGTAAAAGTGGGCGCAGTTTTACGGCATCGTAAACGCGCTGTATTCTCTTTCTAAACGGTTACTATACGGCTATGTACGGAGTCAGGACGGACCGTATTACTGCGCCCACTCATACAGGTCAGTGTACGGTTCGTTTTGATGTCGTAAATGGCCGTATACGGACCGTTTTGTTCGACCTGGGTATATACACAGTATACTGCCGTAAATACTCCGTTTTTATCACATTTACGGCTCGTTTTCAGGCCGTAAACGAGGCCGTTTTGGATGACCTGGGATACTTTACGTTCTAAATAAAAATAACTTACTTCTTTATCTTTATTTTCATTAACTTGAAGTCTTTCTGGTGACCAATGTCTCACGAAAGATTTTAATGCTCCACATTTTTTACTAAATTCTTGAAAATACATTTGTTCATCTTTTAATCTAAAAAATATTTATATTTTTCTTTATTTAAATAAATATTTGTGTTACCTTCGAAAACAATTTTCAATTACTTCCATATGATTATTATTATCTTTTATTGAATCAATAAGTAATTCAAGAATCACTGTTCGATAAATGATGTTGTCAGCGACAACATAGTTCTAAAAAATATTTTGAAACTATGCTTCAAAATAAAATTAACAGTTATTACTAAATCATTTTCTTCACCGATAGCTAATAGTTTTAAATCATTTACTGTTTTACTTGAAATTAAACCAATATTACTTTTGATAAATGATGTAGCATCACTATCTTTAATTAATAAGCCGTATTTTTCATAACTTGGAATTTGATCTGGTTCACTATATTTTTTTTGAATATGAGCACGTACTAAAAGAGACAATGATGGATTTTAGTCATACTATTCCATGATATATATTTACTAAGACTTTCATATTCTGGTACAGAACGAGGGTGAGGGTGGGGGGTGATGAAGAGGATGAGGGTGAGGGTGAAGAATATCGGTATAAAATGAGGACAGTATATAGCAATTTCATAAAGCGTTAGTCTCGTTAGTCTCGTTAGTCTCCTGTGTATCTATATAAAGAGATACTGTATATGTATACGTAACATACATACGCTGAATTCAAGAATTCCTTAGCGTCGTGCCGCTTGTATGTTATCTCTTGTTTTGTTAAATTCTGTTCTGCGTGTTGATATGTGAAATGGATGTGTTCTGTTGGAAATGTGCAATCATTTCTCAGTCCCGCTAGTCCCTCTATCATGGTGACAGTGGAGGGTTGTTTTTTTCTTCAAAATTCAATTTGAATTAAAAACAACCATAGACTCAATTTGCATGAATTTTTCAGAAATTTAGCAAATTTGCTATGATTCTAAGATTAATCATTTTATATCGATGATTCTTTGGTCTAAGTGTGAAAATCGAAGGTTTCTAATAGGTTATAAGAGAAAAAAATGTATACAAGTGTTTTCTTGATTGACAACAATAGTGTATCCATTAGTTTTCTATGACTCACAGAAACAACGTATTCGTTGTTTTTCTTGACTCACAACGATGACATATCTATATATTTAAAGAAGAACGTTTGTCTGTTCGCTATGCATTCAGTCCGTGTGATAGCTAGTGTCACAAAAGTTTCCACACTACTTCCTTAGCTTCTGAGGAAAGTCAGCTTGAGGTTGGAACCACCAAACAGAGTGCGTGGAAGGCGCTGGGTGAAATTTCATCCCGATCAATACAGACCGAGATTCTGATGAGCCTGTTCGCTATGTATTTAGTCATCGTGAGAGATAGCATCATGAAACTATCCGCATCAGTTCCTTGAATGCGCTAATGAAAGTCGGCACAGTGATTGGTGGTGAGAAAGGAAGGCGTGCGTGAAACTTCATCCAAATCGTAAGAGACTGATTTTGTTCACTTTTTAATCAAATGACGCAGTTCAATGCAATTTTGAGAGTGATCGTGTCCAAAGTGAATACGAGTGTGGATGTCAACTTGAGTCCGATGATAAGAGTCCCACTGAAGTTGCCTTATGCACGCCGGGAAAAGCTCTGTAGCAGAGGTTCCAGATACGATGAAAAAAGTCCTATGAAAGAGGTATCACGCACGATGAGAAGAGTTCTATGGCGAATACCTAACGCATAGCAGGAACAATCCTGTTAAAGATGTCTGACGCATACCGGTAAAAGTCCTGTCCTAGAGGTTTCAGGTGTGAAGGGAAAATTTCTGTTGCAGATGGCTCAGCCACAGCGGGGAACAGTCCTGTAAAAGACGTGTTATGTACAGCAGAAAAATTTTGGTGGAAGATGCAAGACTTTAACCATATTCTCTTTTCATTGGGTACTTCCTATAGTCTATAGTGCCAGGCCATCGCGTCATCCTAATCAAAGGTATCGCTGGTCGTGCGCGCGCGCACGAATAGAACAAAAACAACAGAAATGATTCGAGGACAATTATTTATTAGGTATTAATTAAAAAAGTAACAAGCGCAATTAGTATTTCAATCGATTGTCTTCTCGCTGCAGCTGCTCTTGAAGTGACATGGAAATATTGTTATAAAAGATGAGATACAATTTCTCGAGTGTCTGTGAATAAAGAAAAAAATAAATATGTGAGAGTGATAAAGAAGAGCACATAAGAATCACCTTGTTACGTCGTAAGGCATTAACGAGATATTGTGCTCCTACATCTCCTATTTCATTGTTTTCAAGACTCAGCCAAGTGAGTGTCTGTGAATAGAAAGAAAGATAAATATGAGAAAGAGATAAAGTAGAAGAAATGAGAATCACCTTGTTATCTCGTAAGACATTAGCGAGATGATGTACTCTAACATGCCCAATTTGATTGTACCTAAGATACAGCTCAGTGACTGTCTATGAATAGAGAGAAAGATAAATATGAGAGATAAAGAAGAGGAAATGTGAATCACCTGATTGTCTCGTAAGGAACTAGCGAGATGTTGTGCTCCAACATGTTCAATTTGATTGCAGCCAAGATTCAACTTAGTGAGTGTCTGTGAATTGAGAGAGAGAGATAAATATGAAAGTGAGAGATAAAGAAGAGGAAATGGAAACCACTTTGTTATCTCGTAAAGCATTAGCGAGATGATATGCTCCAACATTTCCAATTTGATTGCCCCAAAGATTCAACTCAGTGAGTGTCTGTGAGTGGAGCGAAGGATGAATATGAGAGACAGATCAAGACGAAGACATGGGAATCACCTTGTTATCTTGTAATGCATCAGCGAGATATTGTGCTCCAGCATCTGCAATTTGATTGTCCCCAAGATTCAGCCAAGCGAGTGTCTGTGAATAGAGAGAAAAATAAAAATGAGAAAGAGATCAAGAAAAGGACATGAGAATCACCTCATTATGTCGTAAGGCAATAGCGAGATATTGTCCTCCAACATCTCCTATTTGATTGCCCCCAAGATCCAGCTTAGTGAGTGTCTGTGAATGGAGAGAAAGATAAATATGAGAGAAAAATGAAGAGGAAAAGATGATTACCTTGCTATCTCGTAATGTAGCAGCAAGATATTGTGCTTCAGCATCTCCAATTTGATTGTATCGAAGATGTATCTCAGTGAGTGTCTGTGAATAGAGAGAAAAGCAAATATGAGAGAAAGAGAGAGAAATGACGAGGAAATGAGAATCACATTGTTATCTCGTAAGGTATTAGCGAGGTGTTGTGAAAACTTAGTTGCCTGGAATTTTAAAAAGATTTTTTTAAAAGATTTTTGCGATTTGCTAAGATTTTTTGGTGTTTTTTACATTGGCCGAATTACTGAGTGTTATTTCTCGAGCTTTTACTTATGTTTTAAAAGTTCATTAGAGAGGGTGAAAATTGTCTAATATTTTGAAAATTTTCTTAGTAATTTTCAGAGGTTTTTCAAACAAACATTACATATAATGAAGAATTTTCTTCATAATTGGAAAATATTTTTTAGTAAACATAAAAAATTGAAAAATTTCCTGAAATAATTTTTTTGGAATATTCTTAGCAATTTTTATGGTTGTACAACTCAGAGAGAAAACAGGTTGAACACATTCATGAAATTTCGGTTGATTTTCTCATACATTTCTTCGTTTTACTATTTCTATGATTTGACGAAGAAGTTCTTAAGATATCGAGGTAATTTATGTGAAATTGCTTTGTAACATATTTAAACGCTTGTATTCGCTGCAACGTTAACTATTGTTGACATCTACGTTTTTTTCAATGTGTTGAGAAGTATCCTTTTTCCATCAATCATTAGTGAATAAAATATTTACGAATGAGAAATAAATGATTTCGCTGAAGTGAAGTAGAATGACAATAAAGATAATATTCTCTGCAGTAATGGTCGTTTTCATTTATATTAAAATCTCTTCGCTAACTAGCATGATTATTTGCACTAGTTTCACTACTTATGTAAATATAAGTGGAATTGTGTTTTAAAACTAAATGCATTGAATGAATTTTTCGTGTGTCGATGCATTTACAAGTGTTATCATGAAATGAGTTTGTTCGACTTTCTCATTTCCAAAGCGTCTATTTGACGATAAATAAGTTCTGATATTTGTTGAGCATGATCTAATGCATCAAAAAATGAAACTCTATCCAAAGACATTTTAAAGCAAGCATTTTAATGCATGAATATGTATTTATATTCATAAATGCACGCGAATGGCCAATTTTTTTCAAAGGTGTACACCAAGGACTATGATATTTGCCTGTTACAGCCTTTTCATCGTGCTTCAATATGAAAACACATCAGAATGTCGAAATTCGTAATCTATACGCATCTAGGTCTGTTTCAAATGCGTTTAAGAATTACATGGCTACTAGAGTCAAACGTCTCATCTATATATATAAAGAAGAATGTTTGTCTGTCCACTTATAACTCAATCCCGGTAAAAGCTAGCATCACCAAATTTTCCACAATACTTCCCTAGATCCTGAGGAAGGTTATAGGATGGTTTTTGTCTCAAAATTTTAACCTGAGGGAGTGCTTCCCCGCCTATTGTTGGATTTACTACAATAAATGTCTTTTCCAGAGAATTTGTGCGTATGATTGTTTCTATCTATATACTAAGTAACTCCTTGCTTTTCTCATGATCAACTTTACGTGGCGTGCTCAAAGATTGGGATTGGAAAGAATTTTGATGTACTTGCTCTTGATGTGAAAACTAAAAACATTGTCTATCAAACAGTTCTGGAATAAATATTGTATATCAGTCCCAGGCTTTTTAAGTATTTTATTTTTATGTTGAAGACCAGTAAAAGACGTTCCGGGCATCGCCAGGTATCTCCGCTAGTATAGAATAAGGATCAACAATTGCGCATATTCTGTCAACTGTTAATAACGACGAACATGAATAATACGTCGAAATATAAGATTCATTGATACGGAAATGAATCGCCATATGAATGGGATAAGACTAACGAGAGAATACCATGAATTGATAAATTGGATTTTAAATTTTAGTGTTGCCAAATTGAAGAAGTTGTTGAGTTAGTAACTAATACAATAATCATTCGGGCCAACAGTTCGTTTTAAGAGTAAACCTATATATGTAATATTCAATATTTATGTATCTGTGTAAGATCAAACGTCAACAGGAGTGGAATAGTAGCTAACCTTTGAGATTTGACTTTTGTATAGACACAGAGACACTCAACATAAAAATCGATACTGCGTGGCAAGTGCCTTTTTGTCTGTCCTAAAGTCAAAACTAAGAAGTTAGCTACTATTCCATTCCTGTTGATCTTTGATCGTACACAAATACATAGGTATTGAACATTACATATATAGATTCACTCATAAAATGAGTTGTTGACTCAAATGATTATTATATTAGTTAATAACATAACATGTTCTACAATTGGCAATACTAAAATTTAAAAAGCAATCTATCAGTTCGTGGTGTTTTCACGTCAATTCAACGTTCTCTGATTTCTTGTTCGTGGTATTCTCACTTTCGAAAAACCTGAGGATGAAGGTGTGGATGCGCGTGTAGTGTGCGTTGTGTCGTAGCAGAGTCACATCATGTAATTTGAATAACTAGGAATATATCTTCCGGAAGATGTGGGCTTTTTAGCGAGATAAGACATCTCGCGTGAGGAATGTCCATATCTGAACGCGATGCTGCATTTCCAATTACTATTCACCATATACCTCAGGTGTGGGTGTGCATTTCTTCACGATCTTTGATATGTAACACCTTTCTCTCGAGAGTGAACTTTTGCATGTGAATGTGGGTGAGCTGCTTCTCAAACCTTCACACTCCAATACGTTCATAGATTGGCAACTATGATAGTCAGCAAGTGTCTGGGGGTGTGCCATTCATGAATTTGCCACCCACAGTTATAGAGATGCCTGAAGCAATGCATTCATGACATTATCAGTAAACAAGAATGTATAACATGTATACTAACATCTTAAGAAGAAAGTATGGTTTGAAGTGGCACTGTCAGAATATTGTAAGGATTGTGAGATCTATTATAGCATGAAATTTTAGACCAAAATCACTTATTGCGATTTTCTTTATAATATTCTGCTAGAGGCTAAAAACTCAGAAAAATGAGTATAACTTGAAAAGAATGACATAATGGCACAGATCCTTTTTGAATTTTTATCCACACTATGAATGAATTCTACCTGTAAGCAAAATAAAAGAAACAGGTGACAATCATTTCTAGAAAACCGATTCTATTTAGCATCTTTGCAAATAAGTCTTAATTAAATGGCTAATATTTAAAAGTCTTCGTATGTCATCCATGTTTCACATACATCCATGCAGATGATTATTCGTTTTCTAGTATTTATTGTGCTTTTTTTCTTAAAAAGTTCGCAACGCCTCAAAATATGTGACCTATAGTTGTGAGAACATGGTTTTTCGTAGTGCTTGTCTCATTGAAATCAATAATACTCATGCAGTTTTATACAGCTGTTAGTGCACTCAACATGGCGCGTAGATAAGGTATGAAGGAACAACTAAGTCTTTATTATTGTAAAGGGCGAGGAAAGTACGATACCTCACTCATATTTCGAAGTATTGAAGTGTCAATCTTTTCTCCTTCGGATAGGTATTGTCATCGAACTGAATAAGCTCTCTTCTTATTTTTATTAGCTTTATGAAACTGTAAAAGTGTTCGTATAGTAAAATTTACCGATTACAAATCACATTATCTATGTAAAAATTTTGATTAACATCCATTTGTTGACATTTAAAGATACGTTTCAATTTACTTTAGTAATTATTAACCGCTTAGTACTATAGTTTTATTTGTGCACGTGGAAGAGCTTCTATGTAAAAAAGAAATAAAATCCGATCTGAATAGTCCAACATAAATTTAGGCTCTCTCACTTCTGCAGAAGAACTTTTTGAGTCGAGTAGCTCGTTTCAAGGCGTGCTTTGAACTACATTTCGCGATTTAGTGAAACTCGAATGGTATCTAGTTGGAAAAAGTTAGTAGTTTCGACATCTCGAAAAAATATACATTTATGGTTCTATATTTTCCAAGATTTCATAGAGAATATGAGATTTAAACAATTTTTGACAACCTTTATGAATATTCCTGTGAGTCTTCTTATTCATATAATACACTTAACTGGAGAATGCTGTCGTATGAAACGTATTCATTTAAAATCAGAACGAAGAAGACGATGCATTGGAAAGATGATGAACATGTGATTTTATAATTAAAAGAAAGATTACCTGATATGGATTATACGTATCTATGATTCTATTGAGCTTGGTGCAGACACTACGGCAAGACAGAAAAATTGTTTCTAATTTAAGGTTATCGAGAATTCGATAAACCAATTCCACTGGTAATGTATGAAGCGACGGAATCATCTTCTGGGAGGTGGATGTGATTGATTGTGACATGAATGTATTTCACTTTAATGTATGTGTTTGAGATAGTTTGTTACCTTATAAGTATTCTTGTGAGTGTGTGTTATGTGTCATCAAATATCTGGTCAGAATTCAACTCCTTATCTGCGTATGTAATTACCACGATGTGATGATAACAATATAGTAAGAAATTTTAATAGAAGTAGTTATATGTTATCTTGGAAAGAGATAAACCAAAGTTTTCGAAGACAATGGAGATTTAACGAACAAATGTCATGAATAATTGCATTTAATATATTCATATTGATATTCTTATTGCCATAATATAATATATTCTTGACGAGAAACACTTCGATTATCATCGAATTATAGTTATTTTCGTTACTAAAAAAAAGTTATTTCTCTTTACATGTAGCGATTAACTTTCGTGGTACTCAAAACTTTTCGTTTCTTTTGTTAATAACATATATAAAATGTTACAATATTATTTTGACCGAACATGGAATAATACTTGCATAGTTGGCCAGTCTAAGAGATGATGTTAGGGGGGTGGGGAGTTAATCAATCAAAAACACTATTCAGTCATCCGAAGCCATTCAAATGGCTCCGAACGAGTTTTTTTTTATCTTTTTTTGTGTTCGAATTGTTTCATTTTTAAATAGTCGTCTTCAACAGCAAAACATTCTTAACAAGTACCATAAGTTTTATTTGATGACGATTTTTTTTGAAAAGAATAGATACAGAAGCAGAATTTTTATCAACTGATAAAGATATGTTTCCTTCAATATACAGCATTAGTGATAGACTGGAATTCAGTTTTCAATGTTTAAAACTTGGAAGCAAAAAAAATTTTATTATTTGTGCTTATTAAAAGGTATGGTTTTGGTTAACATAGTCGCTTTGCAAACATTTTCAGCGTTAGCAGTATGACGAAACTATTTGTTTAACAGTGAACGGTGATATTAATTATAGCGCTATATTATTAGCTTTAGAAAATAGTCGTACAACAAAATATGTTAATGATCTAACAAAATATAACCTAATTGATTTATTACTTGTATTACCTTCATTTGATGCTGCTCTTCAAGCCATTCAAATCGATGAAGCATCGTCAATACACTTGGTAATTCCTTTTCACCAAAAATTATTAGAAGAAGATAGTACATATTCGAGGTTAGTCTCATGAACAAAAAAGAAATATGCTTTAGTATTTCGGAATTATTTTGTTGTTGATTATTGAAATTTTTGTTTTTGATGATCGTCACTAAATGGCTATGTGTCTTCAGCCAGCATTCAGAGAATTAGGTAAGAGAAGTTTGTTCTGTTATATTGATATAATATAATTACTTATTATGTACCTGATTATATGGTGTTTCACATCAAATAGAAATCAATTGTTACAGTGTTATGCGGAAGTATTTCATATATATAATACTTGAAACTTGAATTCAAGTATTTGACTTGGAAGGTGGAGGAGGATAAAACTTATTGGGGCCCGGTGAGGGCATCACTCTGGGAGGGAGAGAGAGAAATCCACAAGGGCTAGATGAGAATGAGGATGTAAACCTTGAGAGCAATGCAAAATCTCACAGATGCTAGTTGAAGGTGAGAGCAGAATCTTTATTGAATATTTGAATTTAACTTTCAAATTTGACACTGCTGTCCATGATGAACATGAATTCGAGTATTTTCAAAGGGAATATATTAACTGATCACTAAAATAAATGAAAATGGTCAACAAATATATTGACTGGTTAGTATTGAAAATATCAATAATTATTTATGAAGTGGTCAGTTTATTTTCAACGTGCTTACAGATATAGTTCTTGAGAAAAGCTGGGCAGTTACATTTTGATATTTCTCAATGTGGATCATTTCCCTTTTTCAAACGCGAAATATCAAATGATTTCTTGAATGATTGATTGAAAGTTATGAATTTCTGTTTTTTATTTCTTCTCAAGCCTGTTTGATCAAACGATTGTAAGTCACAAGTTGGTATGTAATAAATCTTCGTAGAACGATTTGGGACACAAAGTATATTTTTATTTGATTTTGTCCATTGATAAGATAAAGCCCATAACTGTAAAGTAATCATTGGTTCTGTAGCAAATTGTTTTAGGTTTGCTGATGATGGATCACGATCGATTGACCATTTATGCACTATATCCGAGGACATTGTCAAGAATCTCGACAAAACATGACGTTCTCGAAATGTATTATTGTCTTTAATCATTCTACTAGTTGCTTCCAACGCATTGTTAGTACTTGGTTTTTAAAGTCTAATACCTTTATACTAACCAAGATTTGATTTAAGAAACATACGATCGCTAAGCATATCGAGGAAAATTCCAAGCTGAAACGAAACATGTAATTTTCACAGATGTCAAAGTCAAAGAATGAAAGAGAAAAACATACCATCTATCATCTGTTGATATAGTAAAATAGAAGAAACAAATAGAAGTGAATAATACTATGATATATTTAGATTTTAACACTTTTCATTTCATTTAATTACAATCCTGTATCATAAATAACTGATCAATCATTACTTTACTGCCTATTCAATAAATTTACTGATTTTCGATTTCGCCATCTACTGAAAATTTTATTTATTCTATTGATCAATTAGATATAGTAGCCATTTTCAAATAGGAGTACGTTTCAAACAACATTTATTTTATTCAAATTTCAATAACATTCAATGATCTTCTATTCGCAACAGTTTAAATGATGAATTTCTTTTTTAAATAATTTAAATAATGTTTCTCGAAATACAGTACCAGTTATTGTATACAAATAAAATGGAATACAATTTGGAATATATGTCAAAAGCAGAACAAAATTAAAAAGCAAACTTTCAAGTGCTCGTTGTCGTGATGTTTTTGGAGTATAAAATGAATATGTCAAATAAAATTTTTGTCCAGCTTGTGGCAGAGTAAATATAGTCAGTAGAATAACTTGTGCAATTAACATAACTGTTAAACTTCGTTCATCTTTTCTATTTCGTCTAGATGTATTGTTAATCGTTTTAGTTAAAGTAAATCCAATTCGTTGCGATTGTCGAATATTGCGTATAGTAAACAAACCAACTACAAACATGATAGTAGATGGAATAATTGTTGTAATAAATGATTGAGCTAGATCATTGAAAATACGACATACATCAGATTTAGCATAACATTTCTGTGGAGTACCAATCATATTGGCATCGAAACAAAAAATACTTTCAATCCAAAATAGTAGTGAAATGATACTAACGCTTACGATCAAAATATAAGCATTTTTTAAGTTACTCATTCGACGTTGATTAGCATTTGAACTTGAAATTAAGTATCGATCGACAGTAGCAAAAGCAATAAACCATGAAGAAATTGTACGCATAGTAAAGAGAACAATTAAACGCATTTTACACAATACAGGTACTGTCTCTGTTTGATCTGGTATCATAAAAAAAGTTTGAAATGCACGTGGTGCAAGGCCAGAAAAAATAATTAATAAATTTAATATACTAGCCACAAGAAAATAAATAACACATGGTTTGGAACGAAGAGATCGTTGTGCAAATACGAAACAATTAAGTAAATTACCAACTATACCTGTAATGAAGATAATCACCGACATAGAAATTGTTATTTGTCTCGAAATATATTGTAATGTAGCAATATACGATATTGTTTCATTATTATTTGACATCTTTTAAAGTGCAAGTTTGAAATTTGCTCAGAAAAGTAAGAAGAACTGTGTTAACATTCTTAATACTATTAATAGTTTTGAAAAACAAAAATGCCTTGTAGATTGACAAGTCGTATAACAACAGTAAAGTAATTACATTTTGAGAGGTAACTTTTCATTTTACTCTCTCGCTCTCTAGAATTTTCTCTACGTATGTTTTTTTTTTGAATGAATTAATCAGATGAATAGAACTGTTCTGATTAACTATAAAAATAGTTTATGAATAGTTAATACGCAGTTGTAGATCTCTTCTGAAGAATTATAGTTTGATTTTATTCGAGAAAAAAGAAACATGAATGTAGATAATGATAATTAACTATTTAAAAAAATAATAAATTGATAAAACTGAGTAGGAAGATGTATAATATAAAGCTCATTTTATCTTGGAAACGATCGATGATAACGTATCGAATAATTCTTCAACGTTGATTTCTTTGTTATTATATTATTCGTTTTTGAATCGAATATATAAATGTTAATATCGATTTTCTTAAATCTGAAGACATATTGATGTTGTATAGACAACAAAAAAAAGAAAGGAAATCTGAATTGTTTCATGATCATATCTTAAAACTTTTGACGTGTGACATATGATTGATATTTGGTGTTAGCTAAGCCTTTTTAATGTCAATCAAAAATACTAATTAGTTATTTCTGAAAAAATACATCTGTGACAAAAATGTCTATAAAGTACTAGTTTTTCCATTTAAAAAAGATGTCATAATCAACATCTTTTTCATTAGAATAATTGTAACAATAAAGACGTCATTTTTCATTTATTTACTCCAACAAATTAAATTATAATTCCAAATGAGGAAAAATATAGAAGTAACAAGGCAATGTGATGAGAAGAGAAAGAGAACCAGAAAAACGTAATAGATCGATGCTTATTGGTGCGTCCAGATATTCATTTAATGTATGGATAATGATGAACTCACTTGAGCAAAATGAATAAGAAGAATATAAGAGGTTTACATCTCATATTCATTTTCCTTACCATTGGTTTTGTTTTGTTCGATTTGAATCATATGGGTGTCTGCAAAACTGATTGATTTATAGAAAAATAAAAGAATAAGAAATGATTGATATATATATATCTGTATGTGGTATGATTGGGATATACTATGAAGAGAAAGTGAACAAATCAAATAAATGAAAGAATAAAAACATAAGAAAATCCTAATACAACAATGTAACAGTGTGATGAAAGTACAAATACGCCATAAATTGTCAGAGATAGTTTGTTCAAAAACTAACGAATCTTACCATGTTCAATTATTAAGCATGGAACACAGGTTTTTTCAAATGAAAATTGAAAATTTACTTCCTATTTTTGCTTCAATGAGGAGAATATTAATACTTAATAGAAGTCTTGGTTTACATTATTCGTATGAAAAAAAAAACTTTGTATGAAGTTCTTTTACTAATCGAAAGACCACCTTGTTTGATTGAACCAAAGTAGTAACATTCAAATTTTTTATTATATCGCTATATTGTATCTTTTCGGCACTTATGTATTTTATATTTTTTCTTGAGACTAACTTGATGCCATCCAATTCAGCGTGCATGTGCCTTTTTAATTTTTAACTCCTGCTGATTTTATTTCGTCATTAAAAATTATGAAAATGAATTCAATGACCGTTATAATAATAATTACAGATATTGGTGGAATCTAGAGACTTCATATGCATAATATATTTCTATCCTAATAAATCGAAGAAGCTCGGTATATTTATTTACCTTGGTAAATATTCGTAAGACTACGATTAATGTTGGTAAGTAATGAAATAATATTGATGGTTCCATAAGCAATTTTTTGATATACCACAGAAAAAACGATATTCTTTGCATATGTATTAATATTGCTCTTGGTTTTACACTTATTTGAAAAGGTATTTTAAATTATGATTCATGATGAAAACCTATAGATTGCATTACTTCTATTTGGTTTATAATATATTCATAATATAAACTAAAGTAAACTAGTACAGAAGAACCGAAGAGAACGATTCATTCATTAATATGCTGTTTTATATAATGATGGAATCAATACTAGACAGATTTTATGAAATCATTGAGGACACGGGAAAAAATCCTGGATTATTTAAATAAAGACTAAAAACCGGTTCTGTTTTTACCAACCATACTTCCTTAAATCGTTGCTGAAACGCGAAAAATGTCTGATAACAAATCATCGAAGAGAAAAATTCCTACTCATATAGGGTAAGTCATATATAAACACAAAATCCCTTATTGCTTGTTAAAAGGTAAGATGTATTGATTCTGTGCAGTAAGTATTTACAAAGCATTGCAGTTTATGGGAAATGAAGTTGAATGCCATGGATCTGATTATTTTTCTGTCTTATTAACTAATTTTCGAAGTCAGAAGAAAATATTCGTGCTGTAAATTCAACAGAATCAACAAATAAATCACAGGTAAGTGAAATGATTCTATACACACCACAGACACATGAGCAGCTAAAAGCTCATTCCACCACCATTCCATCTCATGCAACAAATATTTTGAGAGAAATTTTTCAAGCATTCAGCCTAAACAAATGCGGATCCTTTTTTGTCGATATAAAAACAACTTTCATAAGTATCCAACTACATGATCACAAACTCTTCCGTAGATATTAATCTGAAGCATGAAGCTTTCATCATATGATGCCAATAGGAGAAGCTGAACGTCATGGCTGAGTTAGGTGATAAAATGATCGTATAAATCCAAGCTGATTGATTCGGTTTGGATCGTTTTTATCTTTCTTCCAATTTTGCATTCTACGATATAACGCATTATATCATTCCATTTACTCTTGAAAAGCGAACCTTCATCTATGATTTTAGTGCACTAGACTATGGCAGCAGATTTATTCGAAAAATACAAATTTTAAACTCAAGCATTAATTTTGATTCTTAAAGATCTCTACTAATCATTCAATATAATCAGCGAATGTCTTCATAAATGATGGTTTTATAGGCTCTTCATACTAGTAGTCTACTTTCTTCACGACGTTCTACGATTAGTCTAATCATAGTGTGAAAATGATTGCTGCTGATTTTGTATATTTCTTCGAATATGTTTTACTGTAAACTAAATTGGAATTCTGATTTCTGAGAAACCACCGACCACAGAGTTTATTTATTAGTTAACATTTACTCAATTACTAAAAGATTAAAGTAGCAAATAATATGATGTGCAATTGGCAGCATTTTGTATTAAGATGACATGTTTAAGTTTTTTCAAACGACACCAAAAAAAAGAGAAAGTCGTTAAATAACAATGACGATATAAGAAAAGTTCTCATTAGATTGTTGTTTACAAAGTGGCACATAAGCTGCCATTTTTTATACTATGTAATTCAGGATCGCAATCAGTGGAAATATAAGTATAAATCAATTGTTTGTTTTAATTGGATCGGATACAACATTATAGTGATGTAGGCAGAAATCTTGGAGTAGTGGAAAATTGCCATCCTCTCAAAAACTTTTTGGTCAATTGCCATATTCCTGGCTATACTACTATAAAGTTAGAAGTTATGTCAAGTGATAGACCTTGAAAATTTGAGAAAGAATCTTTTCATGCTTAATTCAGTCTATAAATGCGAATTGGAATTATACATTTTACGTATATGATAGAAATTCAGAAAATCTTGTTTATTCATCATTTTGTTAAATACATTAAATTTTTATAAACATTTCATTTCTACACGACAGAATATAATATTAAAAAAATAAGTGCTTTTTGTAATTGTTTATAGTGCACATGCTTTCAAAGCTATTCCAGTAAATGTTTAATGTCGGTCGTCGATTGACGATTGTTCTCTAATTAATAATATAATAGTGTACAACATCATACTAATGTTATAATCTTACCAGATCATTGCATTTCGCTGTTCGCCTGCTGTATTCAACTGCTTCAACACTGAGTGCGACGTCGCCACCTGTACCTTGGCTCTACAGAAAGAAAACTAACATGGAAATGTTAAAGAAATGGTATGAAAAGGCTTACAGACATGTTGCTTGAAATTGTTTTTGTCGCTTTGTTTTTCTTTCTAGAATAAGTTTTAGTACATTGAGTAAAATAAATTCTTTGAAAAGATTAAAAAGCAAAGAATGCCAATTTAAAATTCTGACTAATATTTTATTCGGTAGTACTTTTCTAGCAAGACTGATTGAAATGACTGCTACAATTCTCTTGCATCTATCATTTCAAGAATAATTTTCTCAACTCCATGATCAAGATAACGAATATATAGTTATTTCTAGAAAGACGAGCTACGATTATCTGTAGTAGATACTTTTTTATAGTGATATTCTGACACAATTAAAAGCACTCTGTATTCGGTTCAAACCACATAGAAAAGGCAGACAGTATTAGAACACAACTAACTGAGGTTTAAGAAACTAGGAGAAAAAAGAAATTACTAGTCCACCTGCTTCTTCTCATAGAGTACTATCGTTTAGATATTATTAGCATCGAAGATATCGATTCATATTTATACACATACCAAGTTGGAACTACCAAAAATCCCGACGAAAATATTGACAAAAAGAAAACAGGTGCCTCAATTGGCTTGTTTGCTTCATTTGTCGCCGAAACCACTTTATTAAAATACATGACATAAACACAACTGATCCTCATTCCAGTTCCTTCCTTCCTTGGTAACTTCCAAGGTTAAGCTGTGAGCATGATTTGTAGTTCACGTCAGATGGTATTCTCCGATTTGAATGGTTTTATCCAATATAACTATGAAATATTGCAGTGGAAGTTGATCATATAATCGTCGAATTAATGTGTATAATCTTTCGCCGAATCCTACATATCTTATTTTCACCTTGAGCATTAATGATGTTTTAGTATTTTTTCTAGTTTAACTCAACTTGAAGTTACATAGGTGAGAAGTTAGCAGCAGATTCTAGTAAATCCAGCAGACATTCGCCCATGAAACTGATCCGACTGTTCCGGAGAAGAACTCGACGAGCTCTTTCGATTGGTAATGCTGAAATTTCTATAGCTCATACGATTCGTGAAAAAATGCCAAAATATCCATATTTCCTTATATAAATCTGAACTCATATAAATCAAATTCTTTGAAAAATATTCATTCACATTGAATTCATCGGTTTTTGATTATAAAATGAGTTCAGATAAATGAAATATTTTCTCGAAATTAATTGAAAAATTGCATCAAGTTTTACATCAATTTCGTTTCTTTTTGTGTGTTTGGATATAAGAGTCTTCTTCAACTTTCATAAGCAATGGGATGATGCAGACAATCTATTAAATCAAATCTTACAAGTAATTAAACTCTATGATCAACTGATTCAACATTTGATCTCCAGGAAAATTTTATGAAGAAAGACAAAAGATTTTGTTTGTTTGTATTAATTGTTTCATCCTAGTGAGCTAATGAAATTCCGAATCTACATTGTTAATTTATTCAACACGAAGCAATCAGATTCTGTTGTGTATCGTGAGAGAAAAACTGTATACATAATATTGAATGTTTACCTGTTACTGTATGTAAAAGTCAACGTTTGGGTTGCTCTTCAGGAGCATACGGATGGATGAGGTTGTGGTTTTATTGAAGATCATCAAGTAATAGCCACAACAGATCCATCTACGTTTCAATCGCCCATATCTATGCTCACCACAACGTACGAAATATATCTGAATAATACATATACCGTTGGATAGAGGAAGTCTTTCCCTATAAATTTACATATATCTCATTATCGAGTTAAAAGGTCATAATCACCCTTTAATCCAGTTCTCTCCTAACATATAGGAAGAAAATCAGTAAATCAAAACATTTTAATTTGAAAATCTTTTTTTCGGTCTTTTTTGCACCAATGGTAACAATATATTGCCAAATACTCATATATTAAAGAAGACAGAAGAAAAAATGGTATTCGAATAAGATTTTATCTGTTGTTCTTTCAAATTATTAATTTATTTCCTAAAGTATTCATCAATTTTGCAGACTAAATCAGTTAAAAACTCTTCTCTTTGCTGACTGTTTCGATACAGATATTCTAATATCAATTAAGATCGAATCAACATAAACTTAATTTTTTTTTCTTTTAAATATTTATTTTTGCAATGTTTGAAGAATAAATCCAACAAATCAAAGGAAAGCTATTAATGCTTTTCTTATTAATATGATTGTTGACTAAAGAATCTATTATATAGGATGTCCAATATTTCACTGAACGATTATCTTGTTAATTCACATATTACATGAACACTTTGAGGGAGATAATTATTCAGTGCATTACTGAACACCAAATATATATGATATTTATTCAGAGAAAGTCTTGTTATTGAATGAATATGAATTTTGTTTTTATTATTTTATTTTATTTTTTGAAAAAGAAAACCAATAAGTCTTCATGATATTAATCATTAAAGAAGAAAAAGAGAATTGTAATAATTTTCTGTATCATACAATTATATTATAGATAATAATTAAATCCAAAGTGAAAATCTTGATATTTGAATATAAATTCGACTATTTGGAAAACGTTTTTGAACCATTAAATGATAAGGTTCAACTTTATCATAAGCAATACGACCATAAATATCAAGATAAACAAATTGTTTTAATTGTTCAACTAATTCACATAGGTCTTTTTCAAAAACAATAACATGCTCATCTAAAAAAATATTAATTTTTATTAAATTGATTTTATTCTTCTAAAAATAAAAGTATATTTAAATTTCATACTAATAGATTCTGGTGTACATAGAGTTAGTCTCCATTGTGCCAATAAACTTCTATATAATTTTTCAGATTCAAAGATTGGTCGAACTAAAAGAAATAAAAAACAAAATATAAAGAATAAATCGATATTAAAGAAATATTCCTAAATTCTAAAAAAAATTTTTTTCATTTTCTTACGTAGGGGAAGTTAGCAGCGAATTCGAGTAATCCTTGCTGCCATTCGTTCCTGAAGCTGTGCAAACGTTTTAAATGGTTGTGCAAGATGCAGAATTTGATTCTGGATCGAATGGTGCCATTTGAGAGGGGAGTCGTCGCTTAAAAAAGGGTTTGGAGTGCAATATTGAGCTTTCGACCAAATGTGAATGATATGTTTGTATATCGCGCTATAATCATCAGTTAATTTTCTCGAACAAACGATGAGCAGTTGTAGTTGAAAAAATTTCGTGTTTATTTTCGTTTTCAGATTTGATTTAACTGGTAAATGTTTAATTAAATGCATAACATTATGAAATTTATGTGCATACTGATGAATATGGTATGAGAAACCCACGATTTATCGACTGAGTCTTGTATTGATAGAAATTCGTGTGTAACTGGAGTTATCGTTTTATGATTTTGATTAATTAATCAGTTTGTTTTTTGATTTTTTACTGAATGATTGTTGATCGTTCTCACTGCATGAAGCTTTATTCTCCTTTTAAAACTAATACTGATATCAATTGATATCCCTCTTTTTATTAGGAATGTTTATTATATTAGAAATACAGGCAGGTGGTTTATGTAAATACAATAGTTTATTTAAAAGTAAAAATGGAATAGTACTTCAATTGAGTGATTATTTCACAATATTAAATGAAAAATACGATATGAACGAGTCACTTTCTATTGAGAGAAAAAGAAATTGTTGCAAACAATGAATCAAGTTTATCGATTATGCAAATATTGATTTTAGAATCTTATTATTTCATGTGCAATTTGACCAACATTATTTTCAATTTTATCTACAGGTTTATCATTCTTTTTCCAAATTCGTCTAATGAAGCCGCAAAGTATTGGTATTATAACCATAGAAATTATTGGCAATATCAGTGCACCAAATTCTTTAATAGCAGTTATCACAGTTATTCGATTGTTTACGAATTCAGCAAGAATATCTTTTAACGAATTCTTAATTGTAAGTTTATAAGTCGATACCAGCTGTTTCATCATGTTCTTAATCACCCTTGGAACAGTCAACAGCTGCTTATAATTTCCAGTAGCTGTTGATGTAATTAATATATTACGATTATTGTAAATAGACGATGCTAATTCGGTGTTTGTACATTTAATTATTTTGTCGTTAGGCATCAGTACTAGTGAAGGTCCATTAATCGCAATTATACTGTTAAAATAGGTACTTGGAAATTGAGAAGCAGTTCTTAAACTTCATACCAGATTTTGCTAGTATTAGTGAACGTCTATGTGGTGTGAATCTTGGTGCCATTGAACCACTTAATTATCCGGCCAACTATATGATCGACGAACGATCTCCGCGTATCGATATAGAAAGCAATGTCACTCGTCTGAAGTAAGACTTTTTTTTCTAATTTTTTAATAAGCCATTTTTAAATTTTAGAACACATTACATATGTTAGGCACTTCGAATAATCGATGCAGCATGATTTATTTATACCGCACCATTCGTTGTTGTCAATGTTGAAAATAGTCCATCAATAATGACAAATTTGCCGAACCCTTTATATATTGGTGAATACGAGTGAGTTGATTGAAATATTCTGAAATAAAAGCAACTTCGGTCTGTTCTTCGTTCAGGTACTGTCTTTCTGCTGGCATCAGAAACAGGTGCACATTTTATTGCAATTGTCAATTCGAGCAATAATAGTTACTATTGGTTCGATGATTTGCATCCTCAAGGTTGCTCTATTCACAATGGTACTCTACAAATACACCTCGCAATCTATGTTTTAAAAGTGTAGTAATATTCGTCATAAGAAACTAATATAGAAATTTTAATTGACGCTATATGTAACATAAAACACGATTGTTTTGTTATCACCAATATCATTTATTACTTTCCCTTCAAGTGCACTTGTTTCTTCTTTTTGTTAATAACACATAATTATTTATTTTCAGAAACTTTTCTTCCTCTATTTAAATGTAATAATTCACTACTTTTCGAGAAAATAAAATGATCTGCAAATATCTAAATGTACTTTCAATTTATCACAATAAATACGTGGTGTATTCATTGAACATATTTATGTATAATTTTCTTCTTTAGATGACTCTATTTCAAGCACATTTCTACGCATGTCATATCATATCAGAAGACAAATTATCTACTCATTTGTTCTTGTCCAATATCTTGCATATTCCAGTACAAGTTTGCGAGTAAATATCACAAAGGAATGCTCGTTGAAGGAACATAGAGGTTTAGTATTTCGGCCTGAATCTACATTTTTTGACCGATGACCTCCCTTTCAAATTGCACCATTCGATGCAGAATCAAATTCTGCATCTTGCACAACCATTTAAAACGTTTGCACAGCTTTAGGAACGAATATCAGCAAGAATTACTCGAATCCGCTGCTAACTTTCCCTACGTGATAAAAAGAAAAGAAAAGGGAAACACCAACTGAATGAAGGTGTTATCTTCGTTACGTGAACTCATCGGTAACAGCAGCAAAAGCAGCTTTCATATATGCATCATATTTATCTCTTTACAAAAATACGGTACTTGTTTGTTATCTCCCCCCCATAATTGAGAGTGAGGATAAATATAGCCTCGCACCCTCAGTTACGGGTGTGAGGATGCGCTTACCCTCACCCTCAGCTGCGGATGTGAGGCTGCACTCGCCCTCACCCTCAATTATGGGGGGAGATAACAAACAAGTACCAAAAATACACTATTTGAAAAACGAACATTTTCCACAAAACAATATTAAGATGCAGCTTTCTCTTTAGAAAAGCCAGGAGATTGTCTTCTCTTTTATATATTTCCGATAGATTTGCTGCAATAAAAATATCGAAATTCTCTAAAATACACTCTACGAAAAGTCTCAAGGAGAAAGACAAAATATGAAAGAAAATTTAGGGGAAGGGTTTTCTCTCTTCTCCCCGTTCCCATAATCATAGGTTCTGTTGGTATACATGGATAAGAACGTGCAACACAAATAGCAAAAGAATTATGTAAAGAATTACATGATAGAACAGTAAATAGATATGATCTTGATTTATCAAGTTTGGCTAATGTGATATTATTTACTGAGAAAATTGACCGAATTGATATCGTGCCTAATAATGCCAGTATCATCAAAAGTTATTCTTCATTAACGATAGAAGAAATTGAAAACATATTGGACACCAATCACAGTTAATATAAATATTCATCTTCTATTGTTCTTTTTTTTTCTAGTTGATCATTTCTATTTAATTCAACTCTTCTTACCTCTTCTAATCAATGATTGTATTATCAATATTAGTAGTGTATCGCAACGATTTGTGACATCAAAAGATATTGATTATTCATCTTCAAAATTAGCGCAAATTTATCATGCTAGTCTAGTAAACAAACATATAGTTATGATATAAAAAGTTGCTTCCTTCATTCAGAAACTATTATCAATACATATATACTAAAACATCAATAATTACTCCTTCGATTAATAGTTTGAAGTATGCTTTTTATATGTAAAATACTTGAATGAGATACTATGACATCTCTTTATTGTATATTATCCGATTATGCTAAATCTGCTTATCTTCATTCGAATTATCAAATGAAAAAGCCATGTCAATTAGTATTCGGTACTCATCGAGCTGAAGAATGTTAGAATGAAAATGAAACACTAATTTATGAAAGATTGAAATAATGTTATACATATTCTCGTCTTTTCTTGTCTTGTCTAAAATCACAGAAAGTTTAACCTTAATCTAACGATAAATAGGAAATAATATAAAATATAACATGGCAGATCATTAGCAAAAAAAAATTTGAAAAAAAAGGTTATACACAGTTACTACTACATCTATATGGAAAGAAAAAAAAAGACGGAATCGAAAAAAAAGCATATTAAACTAATCTTGATGAATATTAAAAAGTTTCGCAAGTTCTTGAAAATTAGTAATCACTTCTTGATCTTTAATAATCTAAACGAAGAAGAAAAAAATCATTTTATAAATTAATTTAACATATTTATTTTTTTTACTTTTCGTGCAATTGGAATTCGATTGAAAACATTCCAAAGAACAATACCAACAACTTTATTCTCTTTTAAATAAAATACAACACCTTTACTATAATCATCTTTATTTTCTGTTGTTGATGTTTTTGTTCCAGGTAATTTATGTTTTAATTCAGTAGCTGTTGGTGTTGATGCGACATCCTGCTGTTCTCGATTTCCTTCGCTATCTTCTTTTTGTTCTTCATCATCTGCTTTTCCTTTTGCATAAACAGCAACAGTTTGTAATTCTGAGTCAGTCAAACCAATAGCTTCAAAGCCAACCCTTGGTCCTAAATCTGACCAAAACATTGATTGATGCCAATAAGGTTTATGTCCACCTGTCATATTTTCTCCAGCTAATTTACCACTAACAATTGCATGATCATAATGTTCAACACGACGTCGACCTAATTTAATATCATAAAATGATGCTGCATCACCAGCAACCCATATATTATGACGTGCTTGTAATTCAGCATTAACAAGAAAACCTCCTTGATTAGGATCAACTTCTAAACCAGCTGATTTAGCTAAATCAGTATTAGGTTCAATACCAACAGCAATTACAACATGATCAGCAGTAAGATAACTTGTTTTTTTTGGTGATTTTGGATCAATATAAGATAAATTAACTTTTCCATCTTGAATTGATGTACCAGTAAGCTCAATATTTGTTAATACTTCTGCACCTTCTATTTAAATTCAAATTAAATAATATAAATATTATAAATAATCAAAAATATTACCTTCTCGAACACGTTCAGTAGCCCATTTACTCAAATATTCAGGTAATACTTTACTAATATTACCTAACAAAATAAAAAAAAGAAGAAGATAAAGATATATAAATTGAATAGATCCTTTTTCTTTATACCTGTTTCAGGCATTAATTGAGTAATTTTTCCACTTTGTTTTCCATTTTCAGCGCTTGTTTTAGCTCGATGTGCTAAAGCACATGCTAATTCACTACCAAGAAATCCGCCACCAACAATTGCGATATCTGCACCACTATCAACAATTTTTTTTAATGCAAAAAAATCGTCGATCTATAAAAAAAAAAAGAGAAAAAATGTTATAGAATCAAAATCACTATATTAATGACTAGTGATAAATAAGAAAAGAAAAAAAATAAACATCTAATTAAATTGAACTATTTAATAAACATAGAATAAACTCATATGGTGACGTTTTTAAATAAAATTGACCTTGATTTGGTAAAGAATATTTAATAACATCATCATTATCTATTGTAATTTGAATTTTATTGAATTCAAGTATTAATTTAAATATATTTTGTTTTGGTTGTTGAATTAATTGAAAAAGGTTTTCTTTTAATTCATCTTGAGTTAATGTATGTAAATAAATAGCTGAATATATATCATTATTTGTTAATTTAATATATAGAATTTTTAATGGTTCAACAATAGTTTCATTCAATTGATTATAAAGACGAATACTTATTGCATCATCACCATTACATATTTGATGAATATTACTTTTAGTTAATCGAAGAAGATCAAGACCTGTATAATGTTGAAAACGATTTATAATAGAAGAAAAATTATTATTATTTAACCAATTTAAGACTTCATCATTTGATGAATAAATAGTAATTTTTGATTTTATATTTGATAACGATAATAAATTATTATTATTATTATTTTCAATATGATAGGATAGTCTTTTTTCTTGTATAGATGAATTATTATCAATTATTGATGTTATACAAATATCAAATATATCATCAGGTGAATATGAAAGACTAAGAAGATTAAGTGTATATAATGATGAAATAGAACATGATTTAAATATAGTATATTCAAGTATTGTTTGATATTGTCGACGTTGATTAATATTTAATTTTTCAATTTTTATTTTATCTTTTTTATTTTTTCTTTCTGCACCTTTTAAACGAAATAATTGAATTTTACAATAACATGAATATACATGTTTTATATCATCAATATCATTTTCATGATATGTATCAATTTGTATACGTAATGGTATACCTTTTTCACCACCATGTCGTTTTTGTACAAAATCAGTTGATGTACATTTAAAACGTACATATAATGATGTTGTTGTTGATGAATCCCAAACAATTTCAATAGCATTTGGAATTTGTTTTGAACGTATTATTGATAATATTCCATATGTTAAATTTGTATCAATATCAAATAATGATGATAAATGATATTCATTTATCCATTTTTGTATTAATTCATGTTCTTGATTTTGTAATTTATTATCCCAAAAACATAAATGTAATATTGAACGATATGTTATTGGATGTGAATAATTAGATGATAATACTGAAAGATTTTCAGTTTTTATTTCATTTGTATGAAATTTAATTTCATATGGATGATTTTGATTTAAATAAGTTATTGTTTCTTCATTTATTTTTGATAATGATGATGATGCATGTAGTATAAAATTAAATTGTAAATTTTGTTGTAATAATGGCGATGATAAATGATTATTATTATAAGAATTATTTAAGTTATTGGTAATATCATTATCAGATAATAATGATTTTTCAGGTAAATGAATTAAAGAATATTCGTTAAATAAATGTTCTGTACGATATTGTGTTAAATTTAATGTTGAATGATTTGACATGATGAAATTTTTCAGAAAATTATAGTTGCAGGTTTATGACTCACAAAAGTAAATAAAATTTCAAAGAACGAACAGTACTTTTCATATACCAGCTGTATAAAAGACGTCCTCTTATATTGGGTCGCACATATATATATATGTATATACGTTCGCAAACTGATCGATCAATGTACACTTATTTTCTTTTTTCTGTTCTTTTATCTTATACACCGCAGCAACTAAAGACTCACTAATGATGAAAAAAAAAATATGAAAAGAAAGAAAAAAACATTGAATATAGAATCTATTCTTATATAGAATTGATGAAAAGAAGAAGAAAAAAAAAGATTAAAGATTAGAAATATTAAACTTACTCCTCTATAAAGTGTTAATTTGGTTTTTAAACGATTTGATGCTGTTTGAAATATTTTTAAACTTTTTGGTTGACCACCTGTAGCAATTAAACATTTTTCAAATGATACTTCCCAACCATTATCTAATTTTGCAACTGAATTTCTCATATCAAGCTCAACAACCTATTGTATTTTCATTAAAAAATAAAATAAAATAAACAAATATTCTACTTTTCGTCCAAGTACAATTCCAACTCCACCATTTTCTTGATCATTTAATATTTTAGGATCTACATAATATTCATTATCAAAAAAGTATAAACTAAAAATGAACAAATAAAATTATAATTTCAATATTTAACAATATAAAATTTTAAAAAAAAAACCTTTTTTCTTCTCCATTCCATCGTTTAAATGAATGTCTATTTATAACATCATCATCGTCAGTATACCAAATATCTTTTGATAATGGTGGACGCATATATGGATAATATTTTTCTGAACTAATAACAAGCACCTAATAAAATTAAAAAAAAATATGATAAATATTAAAAATGAATATAAAAAAAGAAATAAAAACAAACTTTTGCTGTTGCATCATGTGCACGTATAGATTTAAATGCACTTAAAGCTGTTGCACCACCGCCAATAATTAAATATTGAGCAAAATTTGGAATATTTGGTGTTAATTCTTCTTTACTCATTTGTTTTGTTGAATCTGGTTCTTGGTCTTCAGCTAGAATAATAAATAATATTTAAAAAAAAAACTTTATTTTTTCTTCTAAATCACACCAAGTAATTTTCGATCTTGTAAATTATTAACTTTTTCAACAAGTGTTTTATTTGAATCATCAAGTTTTTCATCAGAGTCTTGAGATTGTAAATGTTTTTCATCATATGCAGTAATTGCTTGTTTTTTTTCTTTGGATGATTTTCGATTTGAAAACTAAGCAAATTTTATGTTTTTTTATTTTTTTTTTGTAAATGAAAATACATACAATTGAATAAATAGCACCGACACCTGTTAGAGCACCAACAATATAAATTAAATTTGTCATATTATTTTTTTTTTCTTCATTTTGATTTTGTTCATCATTAGATGAAGTTGTTGATGCATAACGAAATTTATATGATGAACGAAGAATATTTGTTGAACGTAAAGATTCTTTAAAAAAAATTAAAATTTTTTTTACAATTGTTTAAGAATATTTTCTTTTACCAGTTTGTGTAAATCTTCGAAATATAGGTAATGTTGTTTTTGATAATGTTCGTTTCATTATATTTAAATTTTGTATTGATGTTAAACGAGTTATATAATGAACTTGCATTTTTTGAGAAATATTGCAAATAGATTTATAAACGTATGCTGTACTCAGAGACCTGAAATCAATGACTCATTTTAATATCTGAATGGTTGAATGTTAAGCCGTCTAGAAAACAAACAAAATGAAAAAAGATGAGAAAGAAAGAAATTTTTCTTTGAATAATTTTTATTAAAGAAATCATTTTCTCTTTTTATGAATTTATTGAAAAATTATACAATTATATATAATTTTGCATTTGTTTATAGCGCTCTCTATAAACTCTATTCAAACGTCAGTTTTTTTCTCCAATAAAAATCTTGGGAATGAAAAAGAAAATATTTTTATGAATCATATATAACTAGATTGAATTGTCTTGATAGATTAGTATTTTTATACTCTTTAAACGTTTTCTCGTTTTATCCACATATTGATTGAGGCTTGTTACATACTTATTATGTCAGGTGATATGGTTGAGCAACTAAAGGATTGATCGCTTGACTGCGTATTGAATGATGTATACAAGGGTTTTTGTTCGTATGAAATAAGGAAAGGTGTGGTATAAACTAGAGCACAAGTAAGAATAAAGCAAAAGTTTGAAAAGAATCAGCAGATTATTCAATTTTTTCATCTTTAATCTGAATAAATATCATTACGATTGCTATAAAAAATTATCACCGTTGAATCTCAAAACTAATCATATTCACTTATGGCAGTTTAGTAAGGAATTTTGTTTTAATTATTTATATACAGTTTATTTTTATATAAAAGAGAATAATCTTTTTTTCAAAATTATAGATTTTTGTTTTTAATACATACAATAATATTACTAAATAAACACAAATATTAATTTTTTTGTATTGTTTTGTTTGTTATTATGGTATTAATTTATATAATTGTTCATGATTAGACACATCCCTAACAACAATAATAGTGTGAAGCAAATTACGACATACTTTATCATTGCTCATGACAGATACTGTCACCGATATCAACGAAGTTGAACATACAAATAATGATGAAACAAAACGTATAAAATTTAAGTATGGACGACATAAAATAATTAAAGTATATATTTACATTTAAATCATTTGTTTACTTTTATAATTTATTTTATATTTTAAGTCACATGGTTTTGGTAAACCAAGTGTTTATCATGGTCTTGTTGTCATATTTCTTGAATTTTTTGCATGGGGTCTACTTACGAATCCTATTATATCAGTAAGAGAAAATTTATATATTATTGTTTATTTGTATTTATTTTAGATACTTAATCGAACATTTCCATCTCATACATTTTTAATGAATGGTGTTATTCATGGCGTAAAGTACGATAAAATATTGATATTTTTATGATAATAATATTGATTTATCTCTAGAGGTTTATTGACATTTTTAAGTTCTCCATTACTTGGCGCATATTCAGATATATGGGGACGTAAATCTTTTCTACTTATAACAGTTTTCTTTACATGTTGTCCAATTCCTTTAATGAAAATTAGTCCAATGTAAAAAGAATTTTTTTTTTAAATATAAATATATATTTTATTAAAATATAATTTAGGTGGTATTTTGCATTAATAAGTATCAGTGGTCTTTTTTCTGTAACATTCAGTGTTGTTTATGCATATGTTGCTGATGTAACTGATGAAAGTTCTCGAGGTGCTGCTTATGGTATGTAATTCTAATTTAATATTTATCTTTATTGAAATTTTTTTTTTGTAGGTCTAGTAACAGCAACATTTGCTGCATCATTAATTACAAGTCCAGCTATTGGGGCACATTTAGCAAGACTTTATAGTGAAAATTTTATTATTGCACTTAGTTTGTTTTTATATGAATTTACAATTAAAAAGAAAAAAAGAAATTTTCTTTCTTTATCTTTAGGTACCGGTGTTAGCATATTGGATTTATTATTTATTTATTTTATTGTACCAGAATCATTACCGGAACGATTACGAACAGATCAAAAAATATCATGGAGTAAAGTTGATCCATTTGCTGTATGTTTCTTTTTTCTTAATAGAATCTGAAATTTTTTTTTTTATATAATTAGGCACTTAGAAATATTACTCATGATCGTTTTATTTATCTTATTTGTCTTATTGTATTTTTATCATATCTTCCTGGTTAGTAATTATATAAAAAAAATTATTTATTTTATTTTGTTTTTTTTTATTCTATTTATAGAAGCTGGACAATATTCATGCTTTTTTGTTTATTTACGATTAGTAGGTATTTATTACTGAATATTTCAATGGAATATATCTATATTTATATAGATGCTTGGCTTTTCAGAAGATGAAATAGCTTATTTTATAGCATTTATTGGTATTCTTTCATGTATTGCACAAGTAAATAGTAATCTGTTTTTTTTTTCATTCCTTTATAAAAGATCTTTTTTTTTTGTTAATTTAGACTCTTCTTTTAGCATGTTTACAAAAATACTTTGGTGCAAAAGAAACTATAATGGTTGGTTTATTTTTTCAAATTGTTCAATTAGCAGCATTTGGAATAGCTACATCAAATTGGTAATGTAAAATCAAATAAATTTTTTTTAGTAAATGAATTCGTTTTTTTTCTTTTAAGGGTTATGTGGGTTGCTGGCGGTTTAGCTGGCTTATCATCAGTTACATATCCATCAATTAGTGCATTTGTTTCTGTTAATGCTAAAGATAATCAACAAGGTAAAAAAAAAAGCGTATTTTATTTTGTATTACTTTTTTTGTTTTTGTAAAGGTCTTGTTCAAGGTATGGTTAATGGTGTAAGAGGTTTATGTAATGGTCTTGGTCCAGCATTATTTGGATTTATTTTTTATTTATTTAATGTTGATATAGGTGATACATCATCATTACCTTTAACAAAACCAAATTCAAATATGACAATAAGAAATATGAATACAAAAATTGTTTATTCATCAATGTTAAGTCGTGATATTCCTGGTCCACCATTTCTTTTTGGTGCTTTTCTTGCTACTATTGCACTAATGTTTTCACTTTTATTACCAAATTCAAAATTAGATTCAAATGGAAATGGAAATGATATGAGAACTATTGAACAACAAACGCGATCAATGAATAATAATGAAGATACAAACAACACTACTCAATCTAATTGATCAACTCTTTTTTTAATTTATTAAAAAGAAATTTTTATTTGCTTCTTTTTTTTTTCTTTTCTTTACATTTATTTGGATCTGCTTTTTTTATTAATAATATCCACTGATTTTGTATTTTATGAAAAAATCCCACAAGATGTACAGACAACGAATGATTAAATATATACGAAAGAAAAAAAAAACATTTTATAGGAAATAAAACTCTAGACTAAGATAGTATGAAAGATCAAAGGATAATATAATGAATGTTTTTAAAATTCATCAATTTTTAAATTCGATTTCCTTTTTAGTTCGGAAACTTTGTAAAATGGTAGATAAAATATCAATTTAAATCATATTGATAAATATAACATCAAATTATTGAACAAAATCAATCTTTAACCTTATAATCAATCTATAAGTACATGTTGACATTGTACGGAAAATATTCCGTGAAATGGATGTTCGGTCATCATGACATGAAAGATTCTAATAATCTCTAAATACGCATTATTAGGAAACGAAACGTACATAAATATGAAAAACCTACAAAATATTTATTTGAGTTATTTATTTATAGAATATGAAGAAAAGTAAATAAAAATTATTCGTATGAAAGAACTTTTGTTGACATAAATTAAGAAACATGATAAATGTATACCATTAAGACTTAATGTTTCTTCCAAATGATATTTTATACGTTTACAAAATCGAGAAATTTCTTTTAAACTATAATCTGAGTATATTATAAATCTAAGATCTCCAATTGTATGATTAATTTTCTCGTTCTGTCAAGAAAATTCCTCTTGGCTTTTTTAGAATTATAATGCTGTACCGATTAACATTTGTTATTATCCATATCCATGTTTTCTGTTTAGTAAATTAATATATAGTATCCGAAAAGATTGATTTATTAACTCTCAGTAAATACAGATTTTATATTAGGTAATTTGAATTTTTTTTTTCTTTACATTCTTATTTCATTTTGATGTATACTAAACATAAAAATAATATGTTTAATAAATCATTAATAAAGATTAAAATAACAAAGAAAATATTTCATCATTTTCTTCTTATGCATTTTTTTTCTGTTAAAATTCGAAAAAAAAAACTGACTAGAACAAGATATACAAAGACGTGTCATTGTAGCAAAAAGAAAAAAAAA
>JAJEKB010016168.1:0-18363 GCA_022393335.1 Macrotrachela quadricornifera | reverse complement strand
GAATATTGCTAGTGGTATTCCAAAATTTTTTCCATTAGCTATGATACTACAGGATGGGAATCCATATGTTAGAGATGATACAATGTTTATTAAAATAATGGTTGATTTCGGTGACATGCCAAAAACATTGTTACCATTTGCATTCAGTCTTAATCCTGGATTACCAACAAATATTCAACAGGATTTAATCAAAAAAGAGGCAGAACGACGAAGTGAATCACAAAGTTCACAATAAGATTAAAGAATTAATATATATATATGATTGATCAATAATATTGTATGTAATAAATAATATATATTGTTTTTTTTCTACCAATTTATCAAATTACTAAACTAGATATTATATTTTATAGTAATCAAGACGCTGTTTTCATGTCTCAATATGTAAGTATTACATAATTGTGTTGTTCCTGTTTGATTTTTTACACATCTGATACGGTCATTGTTGTTATCGCTCTATTTGTTGATATTTTGTTAAAACTTGTTATAAACAAAAAAAAATAAATAAAACTTTGTTAAATTAATATTTATAAGAGTATGTTATGAAATTTATGAATATGTACGATTCAATGAAGTAGATCTAAAAAATCATTTATCAAATTTATTTAGATATTTTAATCTTTAAAATAATATTGAACGGAATTGTTTTAATCTTCGTCAAACAGGCTATATCAATTTCTGAGATATGTACTTTTATTTCTACATTTGAGGAACATTTTTTTCAAAGATTGCACACTAATTATATCTTTTATGATGTATTTAACTGAATGATTAAAGTGATAAAGGAATATTCATAGTTCATAATGATAAAACCTTGAAAAATAATGTTTGAATAAGATGGCGAGCAGAATGACTTATGATCTTGATGACGTCACAACTCATAGTATTCCGTAATGGAAGCCACCACAATCTGAAAACAGAAAATATAGCAGAGAAGTATCTCTATCTCTTTGATATGATTGTTTAGTTTCAACAAAAGCAAAAACAATAAATTTTTATTATGCTATCTTATTCACAAAGTATATTTTTTGCCTTTTTTATTTAACTAAAATCTTTTATCTATACAAGTCAATGGCTAATGTTGAAATTTTAAAGAGTAAAAGATAAAATCAGATTGTTTATCATGCTCGATTCGTTCATGCATAACAGCAATTTACTGATGAAGAACGTATTTTCCTATGTAAATGCTGGAACTGCAAAAGTGGATGTGAGGATGAGTGTTAGTGAGGACAAGATTAGCAGAACCATTCACTCTTGCAGCAACATAAGAGAATCGTGTGTTGATCACGTATTTTACTGAAACCAAACTAGCAAAATTTGAAGGAGGCACTAAATGAATTTAGGTGGGTGTCGAGTGAAATTTCAATAGGTCTATGCTACTCTGAATTCATGATTGCAATAACGGATGGGCCGAAAGTTTTGAGACAAAATGTTTGTCCACTTTTCACCACCTCAAATGTATACCAGATGAATGTGAATGGGTAGACAATGATCGGAATTTAGTGCTCTTTTCGAATATCAGTTCAGAAATTCTGTATCGATTTTTGTTAAGGAGAAGCAAGAAAATCTTTGAAAGACAGTAAAAAATAGTCTGGACAAAATAGGTGAGTCCAAGCTTTTGATCAATATTTGCTTTATTTTTGGTCTATGTAAAATTATTGTAGATACACCAAAAGTACAAATTATGATTAGAATTGTGTGCTCTTTCGGAATATGGACTCGAAAATTTTTGTATTTGTTTTAGTACGACAGTAGTGAAACAATCTTTGAATATGCCTAAAAATTCGACTGATTGATGAACATATTGGCAATTGCTACTCCCGTAAGTCCTATGCGAAAATGATAAAAATCGCTTGAATATGGTAGTTTTGTAGAGAAGACAGTCCTCTACAATATGTGAAGTCAAACTCCAATATAGCTTTGATATACGTAAAGTTAGCAGCATTTTCTAAGAAGCTATTTCTATCTGAGATGGATTTTGGTTAAAAAATTGATTTTTCGAAAATGAGAGTAATAAGAAAACAAAAATTTAGATGCTTTGTAAGACAATAAAAAGAAACCGAAATAGCGCATTTTTTAGGACAGAATTTGCGCTACAATCTGATATATGAACCAAAGTTATAACAGCGAGTTTCGAATTAGAACAGTGAAAATGCAAGAATGCACAAAAAATATTTTTGTCCAAAATAAACTTTTAAAGCAATTCAATGATTCTCTCACTGCTTCCAAACGAAAATAGATACAGTATTTCTGAACTCATATTCGGAAAGAGCATTAAATTCTGATCATTGTCTACTCATTCACATTCATCTGGAATACGTTTGAGGTGGTGAAAAATGGACAAACATTTTGTCTCAAAACTTTTGGCTCATTCGTTAAATCACTGATTCTTATACATTTGAATCAACTGGCGACTATCTAACGCGTACGGCTACTAATGTGAAATTAAACTATTGGATTTTCAATCATTTTTTTACAACAGATAGCATGTGAGAAACAGATAATCGTAGTATATTATATTGTATATTAAGTAACGTTTTCATAAACGGTTTGTTTAATACAAAAAAATGAATTCGGGATGAAATATCATGAGACAAAATGTATAAGATGAACTGAGAATGGAAAAAAAGTCAATTTGAGATGTAGTGTCAGGACGAAAAGTGGGGAACATCATAAATGCCCACCCATATAAATATTAGAGAATACATTATATATAAAATGTAATGTGAACGACCACTTGACAAATATGAAAAAAGTAAATGTGTCATTTACTCTAAGAGAGAACCATGAATATATAATTTTTCCATAAGTGCTGAAAGCTTGTAGTTTATTATTGAGCCAGGGTTGATACTTCAAGGTAGTATTTTTCAAGGTTTTCTCTATGAGTATAAACTATGAGTACTCTTTTATCGGTTCTAAAGAAGACCAATTCATTTGATCAAAAGATGGTGAAATAATTCAAGATTTTGGAATATAGTGTAGTTTTTGAGACATTCTGTAGACACGACATAAAAATTGAGTTCATGTGAAAAGTCAACATTTGAGAAAGGTAGATTTATTCTGATTGAAACTTTCAAGATATTCTACGGATCATTAGATTGTTCTTTGGAGCGAATTTTAAGCTGATATGCCGTAATTTGATTTTTTGATTTATACCAGTTTATAACCAATCTGACTAATTACATGAATAAAGTATGATCTCGAACAGTAAATCTCTTAAAATAAATTGTATTAATATTCTTAATAAATATGATGCCAAGCTGTCCACTCATTTTTTTAATATTATATTTAGCTTTAGCAAACTAAAAATGTATTGGCTCATTTAATCTCATCGAACAATGCGGACAAAAAGCGTCCCATTATTTAAAAGTAATTAAAACGAGAGGAACAATAAAGAAGCACAGATATTCAATCTTTTATTAGCATTAATTAATATATCTATACATATTCATTCATCATATCATACATATAACAATATTTTTAGTATAAGATAAAAATGAAAATATATTACAATGGTACAAGTATTTATTTGTACTATTGCTAGTACTCGAACAACGTTTTGTTTATAAGTATTTAATGTATTCTTAATATTCTTTGCGTTGGGAAAAACTAATCAGCAGTTTTTTTGTGGATTCTTTTTTTTCAATGCAATATTATTCTTTATCTGTGCATCGGCATAAGTACTCGCGAGTGAAATGTTGTTATTCTTAACATTTATGATCACTGAATTTTCTACATAGAATTAAGTAATTATTTTTCTGATGTAGTGTACATTGATGATCATATTTTACTATTTGGATAATTCATACGGAAATATTTTGCTACAAAATATATAAACTAGAAAATTAATGGGTATACAAAGAAACAAATAACTATTTAGCAATATACAAATTCAAAGGGATCGGGATACTGTCATTATACATATATCCCTAAAAAAACAGTTTCCCTCGGTATTTTGATACCAAAACAAGACATTTTTTAAAAAAGTAATAACATGTCCTGAAAGCTCGTGTAATTTCACGTCACCCTATATATTTATTTTTTAGTTTATATCTATGGGTTATTAAAAAACTTCAGAGTAATGAAGGCGACTTCATGCTATGGTTTCCACCGACCAAATTTTGTCAGTGGCATCAAATTTGTTTTTTTGAAATTATTCATCCCTATAGATAAATCCTTTTGGAAAGTAATTATAGATTTTGATAGCACTTAAAACGCTCTATCATCCTTTATATTTACTAATTTTCTTGCATTCATTTATATAAAAAAATTTTTGAATACAATGAACGAATCATCAATCGACAAGTATTGAAAATCGTTGCTTTTCTACTTTTTTCATAAAACAGTTACTATGGAAACAAGTTTAGGAGAGACAATTGTAGTTTCTGATAGAGCTTCAAATTCTCTGTCAACCTATCTATATTCGACTTGCAGAGCATTTGTGTGCTAAACATGCTAAGCAATGATTTTAGTGTTAGGTGGATAACTTCATCAAAAACTTAAATAAGCTTTTTTTTCAGAAACATCTTTCTCATGATTGCAACGTTATTACTCATCCAAGAACAAGTATTGAAGAGGCAATTATACGTTCTAATAGAGCTTGAAGTTCTCTATTATTTTGAGGTATTGTAATAAAAAAACAAAAGAGATAGGGAAAGAGGCTACGTCTTTTTACACTCGTGAATGAGTGTGTCCACTGCGTGTCTACATAACGCTCGAATTATTTTCCCCAGCATACACATACGGGAAAGTTGATCAATATACTGAATGATAGAAAGTTTGACGCTCTATCAGAAACTATAGCTGCTTTTTTCAAAAACGTATTTGTTCGAAAATAATACATTCAAAAAGAAAACGCTAAAACAATACAAAAATGCTTGTTCTTAGTACTTGTCGATTGATGATTCGTTCATTGTATTCAAAAATTTTTTTATATAAATGAATGCAAGAAAATTAGTAAATATAAAGGATGATAGAGCGTTTTAAGTGCTATCAAAATCTATAATTACTTTTCAAAAGGATTTATCTATAGTGACGAAAAACTTCAAAAAAACAAATTTTAATGCCACTGATAAAATATGGTCTGTGGAAATCATAGCATGAAGTCGCCTTCATTACTCTGAAGTTTTTTAATAACCCATAGATATAAACTAAAAAATAAATATTTAGAGTGACGTGAAATTACACGAGCGTTCAAAATATGTTACTATTTTCTAAAAAATCCTTTGTTTTGGTATCAAAATCATCAAAATATCGAGTGAAACTTATTTTTTCCAGGAGTATAGATGAGAAGTAATTCTTAATAGTAAACTTCTTTATATCTATTCTATTAACAAAAAAAATACACTGTTCAATTTTTCATTCGTATATGCTTTAAATAGACAGACAATGTATCTCTTCGTTTTAGATAAGACGACACAGTGTTTTATCTAGATTTCATTTCTCGGATGGGCAGCTGGTGTTTTGGGGTGGGCAATTAGAATTTTCGAAAGAACTGTTACCTAAAAACTTATTGATATATAACGAAGACACACACAGAATATTTTTTCATCCTTTTTTGAAACACAATTACACTTTTCGTCTATTAGTAATATAATGTGAAAAAACTTCGAAATAAAACAAAACTCTGGTAGAAGAAAATAATGAGTTTAAATCTGAAATTTTTTGTGGTGTCTTATCATTCTGATAAATAATAAGTCGATCCTTTAGATGGTTACATAAATCATATAATCCTCTTTTTTATATTGTGGTGTAATATCTAAGTCTTCAAAAAAAAAATCCTGAAAAAATTATTTCAAAAAATCAAACCTCCAAAAACTAGTATTACGTAACAAAAAAATTCGAAAAAGTAATTGCTAAAAGAAAAATATAAAATACAGAAATCTCGAACAAATAGAATTATATGGTTAGTAACGAATCTCTATAGATACATACGACAATATTTACGCATGGTGAGTCTAAGCTAGTCAGATATAAGTATAGATGCGATCCAGAGTAAGGATGAAATGTGATGGTAAATTTGATACTGTCTGTTGTCTTTCTGAACTCTCACCTATCGTTCTGTGAGCAAACTTCTTCTTATGTATCTCTCATATATCCGACTATTACTATATGGTATGGTTAAAATGATAAGAAAGAATGTAAATGCCGTTTAGATCTTATCTGATAGATCTATAAGGATATAGTAATGAAGTGAAGAAATCATGCAAAGAACACCAAGAAAATATCATTTTTGAAAATTTTCGGTTCGATTAAGTTATTTCTATATTTTATACTCCGAAATTACACCTTTTCGTGATTTGATTTTTCGAAAGCTTTTGTTTCAAAACTTTTCTAACGTCTTACTATTTCGAGGTTTTACCTTTCGAGACTTTTGTGTTCGAAATTTTCCATTTCAAGAATTAGATAATAACTTGATATTCTCATTAATTCTTTTAAATGTTCTATTGTTAAACGATTTCATAGATCAGTTAATATTTTATTCATTCTATTAAAAACTGACTTATGAATGAGTGATAAACGGAAGTATAGTGAATCAGACACTGATTAATCTAACTGCTTTCGACTAAGCGTAGCAAGGAACTTCTTGTATAAATATAATAACGTTAATCTAAGAAAAAGACGAATCAAAAATATAATAAAATTATTCAAGCTACGTAGAGAGTAAGTAAGTCAATTTAAACTTATTAATGTCAATAGTAATAGGAGACACATAGGAAACACGTTTTGGCGTAGTATGAAAAACTCAAATATCCACCGAAAAGTATATTGAAAAACAGTGAGAAAAACTAACATGACCGATGTGCTGAGAATGCAAATATTATCATATCGTACACCCTTTCCTACTACTTGCAAAAGATAAAATGAATGGTATCGATAATAAGAGTGAAAGTAGAAGAAAACACCTACTTTTATGAACTCAATTTGTTATATTTTCTGTTGGGTGCATCGAAATTAATGGTGGGCGGCGTCCGCCCATCCCACCCGCTAGATAAAACACTGAGACGACAACAGTAGCAAAAAACATCATTGTTAAAAATAATTAAATTTGATTAAATGTCAGAATATCAAAGATATACAATGTTATACTATGGTTCTTTTACATATACCTCGAATATTTATTTTATTCTTTTTTTTATTTATCTATATGTGAAGTTGACATCTTTGTAATATCATCTCACTTTTTACATCTCTTTTCCCTTGTTTAATTTTTGATTTTCCTCTTTCTGTTTTTGTTCTTGTTATACATATATTTATATACACACATTTTTATAAATAAAATATACAAGAGAAAACGAAAGTTAAACAATATCACATATTTCGCTAACATGCAATTTTTAATTAATATTGATTGACAATGCATCATAGTGAATGAATTAATTAACTTATGGTATTTTGAATAAGAAGCGAATAACTGCTACAAAAAATCTTGTACTGAACTAGTCAATAACAAATCATCTGATTTAATCTTTGAGTTTATTTTTTCAAAACATTGTTAGGAATGATTGGTTTTCAGTTCAAAGCTAACGAAAACAATAACAACAAATAGAAATTTTTAAATTAATACTTAACAACATTTACGTATGTGAACAAAGGTTGTTAATTATTAATTACAAAAATTCCTTTTTATTGATATTGTCTTTGTTAGTTTTGAACTAAAAATAAGTCATTTCTAATGATGTTTTTAAAAAGAAACGAAAGGTTAAATGAAATAATTTATCATTGACTATTTTAGTATAATGCTATTTGTGACAGTTGTTTGCTGCTCATTCAAACTTCTTCTACTTACTGTTAATAATGAAAACTTCATGACTTAAGGTAATTCCATCCATTAAAAAAAAGCTTCGGTCATGCATAGTATACATGTTATTATGATTTTGTACATGTTGAAAGATAACTAATAATTGTTTATGAACTTTATTTTTGTTCTAAGTAATATGATATTCTCATGTTTTTATATCTTTTGACAAATACTTATTATTAAAACTTCACTATCATTGGCCATGATAATTATTGAATTGTTTACTAACTGTCAAATAATTGTCTCTGACATTTACGATTGTATCATGACCACGTGATTATTTCATACAGAAATATTCTACAAGACAAAAAAAATTATGAATTAGAAAACTTATGATATAGAAGAAACAAAAATCTATATAGAAAGATATACACACAAAAGATGAGGATATCATCATCAGATATACTTATGGATTAACAACAATATGAGAGAGATAAGATTTAACATGGTCTCAGTGAAACAAATATAAATGTAGATATATCGAGCCTATCATTATTTTTATTTAAATTTTTAAAATACAGAGAGTTACACGACAAATAAAAGAAAATATTACACCATTTGAAAGACAAACAAAATTGGTAATTAACAGAGTTTATTAAGATATTCAGAAGCTTCTTCCCAATATATACCGATAATAAGAATTAAATTTCTTAATATCAATATTCACACGGCGTGAAGAACAAAATAGTCTTAAGCATATCAAAATAAAGTCAATATAATTTATCAAAATTCTTTAAAGAAAATATTATAATAAAAAATAAATTTATTATTTATTTATTTTATTTTTCAATAATTGAACTAGGTCAAAGAACCTCGACTATTTGGGATACATATTGAATTATTGAGTCTTAATTCCTCTTGACGCTTTTGATCTGCTTGCCGTTCCGCTTCTTGCTTTATCATTATTTGTTGAATATTTGTTGGTATTCCAGGATTAAGACTAAATGCAAATGGTAATAATGCTTTTGACATATCGCCGAAATCAACCATTATTTTAATAAACATTGTATCATCTCTAACATATGGATTACCTTCTTGTTGTATGACAGATAATGAACAAAATTTTGGAATACCACTAGCAATATTCATTTCTGATCTTGGCCTTTGAAAACTATTTGATCTAATATCTGGTCGAAAAGAATCAATGATGTGTCGTTGATCAGAAGTTTGATCATAAAGACAAAATGAAACCTTATAATTAAATGGAAATTTCAATATTGAATCATTTCGACCCCGCAGAAGAACAAAGAAAAGCGACATGTGTGTACGTCGAGCATTTCCATCACCATTTAGATAAAGTCGAGCTCGCATTTTATACCCAACTGGAGATGAATAGAATGGAGGTGAATAAATTGATGTTTGTCTTTCAGACTGAGCATCCACTAGAAATTAAATAAGATCAATACTAATAAATATTAAAATATTTAAGTATTCAATGTTGTAAGTGATCAATCTTTATCGTAAATCGATTAATTAATCATGAATTTCATGATTAATGATTATATACTCACTCAAGTTTCCTTACAAACATATCTATATTTTATTTTATAATATGTAAACGTCACCCGAATATGATTACTCACTTTTGATTACTTTTTTGACACATATTTTGACATTAACGCTTTCGCGGTGGGGGGTTATTTTTAGTGAACAACTGTTTCATACTTAATGGGAAAATAGTGCTCATCGTACTTTATAAAAAGCTTGTGCATTTGGTATTTGGCAGTTAAAGTGCTCCTTTTCGTTGTGGGAAGTGCTAGTAACCACCTGGCTCTATCGTTCATGATATAGCTTTTATTAGGAGTCTTGTAATATAATAATAGACCCGAAAAGGGGTACAATGAATAGGCTAACATTTCATTTCCTGTACTCGTGACTCGTTTTTGCTTCCAGTTTTGAACCACAGGTTGTATGGCTCGAGGGAAAGCAAGGTTTTCAGCTGGCAGTAAAGCTTCCACTTTTAACGGAAAATGTGGTGCATCCGAACTACTAGCAGTTAAAATCGAAAAGGAGTAGTATTTTCTTCGTTTTTTTAGCTTATATAGTACATATGCATTGAAAAGTGAAATATGGAGTAAACGAAAGTGCAAAATTGCACTTTGGGTAAGATTCGATATCCGTATCAGAGGAAATATGTTACCGTCCCATGTATGGGATGCCCGTTGTGAAAGGGTTAACTAAATAAAAATAAATTTCTTACTTACACATTTTCTCATTAAATTTTGTAATTTTCCATGTGAATGTTCCATCATGAGAGACATACTGTATTTCATCAATTTTTTCTTTTATTGACATCAATTCTTGATTTAAAATATCAAGATTTCGTGAAATTCCTTCTAAAAGAACGTTTTCTTCTTCAACACTTAATTTTACTTTTGAAATATTTTCTATTAAATTTTGTAATTTCATTTCATATTCAGATAATTCAACATTTAATCGTCGTGTATCTTCATTTAATGTTTCACTACCACTTGCTAATATATTAAAAGTTTCATATAATTCTTCTAATTGATTGATAACATTATTATTTTCTATTGTTGTAGTTGTTTGAGAAGTATCAATATCCATTTGATTCGATGTCATTTGAGCATCTCTTAATTGTGATTTCATTTGTTGAATAACATTAAGTATGGATTGTTGATGTTCTTTACTTTGATAATGATTTAATAATTGAGATTGAAGAATCTAAATAACATAAGAAAAACTAAATATGAAGATTTGATAAAAAGATATCTACTTGTTGATTACAACCAAAATCTTTTAATAAACAATCTTTAGTAATCATTTGACATTGAAATAATTTATGTTGATTTAATTGATTGATTGAATCAAAGTGTTGATGACAATAATCACATTTTGGATTTGGATGAGATTGATCAAGATGTTCCTTTTAAAGAAAAATAATAATAATAAATGACATTGATTAAAATTACTTGATAATCTTTTAATGTATCAGTCCAATTACAAAAAGAACATATGATGGGTATATATTCCATATCATGTTTGAAACCTCGATCAATCATTATCTAGAGAAAATAAAACTATGAATTTGATCAATCAGAGAATGAAATACTCTACTTCACTTGATGTTGTTTCTGTTTGGCATTGAGCACATTTGATTGTCGTCCTATAGGCATACAGAAAAGAGTGTAAAGAGAATATAACAGTAGAATTTAGTTACCCATTTTTAATTGGAAAACATGATCGGCATTGCCGATGACCACAAGTATTGAACTGAAAAGGATCACATAATATCAATTTGCAACAAGGACAAATAAACTTTTCGTCTAAAGTATTTTTATTTCGTGCATCAATTCCTACCATTGTAAATTTAATCTGTAAAGAAAATATTTTTTGATGTATAAATAATGCTGGTGAACTTATTGAATCATATACGTATAATATTCAGTACGCAATAATATTATTTAGAAGTTATGATGCTTTACTGTTATTCAATGAAAGTGAATTATTCATTTATAACAATCTGATGCCCAGTGATTCGTGGTATTTCAAAAATAGCTTCATAGAATAAATATGAGTAATATAGAACAGTGTCTAACTTGGGTCAGGCCACAAAAAAGTGACCCATGTGGGACACTGATATAGAGTACTTCTATAGGACTATTATGAAGAACAAATGTTATTCATTAAAGTAAAGTGACGACCAAAAAGAGTAATGAAGTAGGAAATAATAAAAACAAGAAAATGAACAAATGAGAAATGGTAGCGGATTTATTTGAATAAAAAAATTATTTACTTTTCTTGTTTTTCCTAACCTTATGACGAAAAATATTTTCATCAGATGATTTTATTTTATGTGTAATTCAGACAAATGTATACGTCTTTCGACAGATCATTTGTATCAAAAATATCGTAAGAATTGTACAATAACTAGATGGCATTTACGCGTTCGCTCTGAAGAAATCAATTTTCATAAAAAAAGAATCATATATTTTCTCTAATCATAAATTTATAAGAATCATAAAAACGACATCGATAAAGTAGTTTTACAATAGCCTCTCTCAAATGTTGTGAAAACCATACAAAACACTGAGATTGCTTTATCGATTAATTATCTATTCAGCGAATCTATTCTGATTCATTAGATCTCGAGACAATAACGTGGCTAACTCTTTACGTTAGCTTCATTTTAATTAATTCAACCATAGAAAATGGTCTCGCCATACATTCTTCCGTAGGAATATTATTTGTAAAATGTAAAACATGTATATCTTCTATAATATTAGACAAAGATAGAATCGTCACTAGACAAGAAATTTTGTTTAAAAAATTATTCTCTTTTTGTTTAATGCAAATTACAATGTAAAAATTTGAAACAAAACGAATAAATATCATTCTAAATTTTAAAAAACTGAAATTTAAATGTTTCAACAGAAAATTATAAGAAAAAACTATATAACCTTATTACTCGATAGACATATTGGCATACGTAACTATAAAATCTCTCTAAGTGCTTAAATGCAATTTTTTTCTAGATGTCAGATGTTTACATTTCATTCTGATTTATTATTTGCCATCAGATATATTCACAGCTGTTAAAAACAAAGTCTAAAAATATTTGTCTTTTCTCGAGGTTATCTATAAACGAATGGAACCTCCTGATCAGAATCTAAAAAGAAATATCAACGGTTCAATCTGAATATTTTCATTTTGTGTTTTAACGAATTTTTTCAGATTTTCCGTTTTTTGACATCATCACGACACAAAATGACTACTTTTGATGCGTACGTGATGTAAGTAAAAAACCAAGAAAACTCGTGAAGGAACTCAATAATACAATGCTAGCACACTGTATTTAAATTGAAGTAGTTCCTCTTTAAAATAGCTGAAAAAAAACGAAATTAATACAAATGAACCATAGATACACGAAAGAATTGCTAAGACTTTCATATTTTTTATATTTCAGCCGTTAAAGGCCTTTTAGGATGTAGAATAGAATAAATATGTGGGTGTCGTTGAAGTGAAGGTGTCAACGGGACTAAAGACTCTAAAGAGACTAATGAGATAAATAGGAGCTCTAAACGTAGAACAGAATAAATTTTATTTTTTGTGCACTCCTCTATATACACTATAAATTCGCAGAAACAGTAGCAAGAAGAATGACAGTCTTCATGCATATCGATACTTTCATAGGGTGTTCTTGATTTATTTAATTTATCATGAAGAATGGAGTTCTTCTTCATCCACTTTTTCTTCAACAAGCTCAATTTCACATAGAGTTGTTATTTATGATTGGAGATGAAAATGAGAAAGAAGGCTCTTCGCTCTGTTTGAACTTTCAACATTTTTTCTTGGCTATGTTTAGACATTCTTTCTCTATTGTCGTGAATATCTTTGATTTAAACTATATATTATAATCAAAAGAATGTTAGATATTAAATAAAACAACAGCAAATTCCAATTTTCTCATGTCATATTCTTGAGAACTGTCTTTTTAAAAGTTTTATCCTATTTTTGTCTGTTATCTGTTTTCCCAAAAGTTTTTTTTTTATATATTTTAAACAATTGATTAAAAATTAAAGATGAATATTGTCAAGTAATCATATCATAATATTTTATTGAATTTAGTTTGTTTTTTATTTATATCAATTACATTGTTTTCAGTATGTTTGAAAGATAGAAGTCGAGTATATTTTAATGAAGAAGAACTTCGTACATAAATAAATAGAAAAATTTAAGATTAATTATTTTTTTCGATGAGAAATACAGTATAGAAATATGATAATCTAATAAATAAAATAGAGGAAAATCTTATATATAATTGATGAAATTAAAAATAAATAAAAAAATGAACTAACCTTTATACAATCTTTGGTTTCAAAAATGAAAGCAAGTTAAATAGTGATGATGATGCAATATTAATATAGAACTATATAATGTATTTTCGTTTCTTTTGAATTTACATCAGAGGTTGGAAAATTCCAACTTTCTTACCTTTTAATGTTTTCTTTTTCTGTATTATTAATCATACAATGTGGGTGTTTATCTCATTACTCATGATGTAAGTAGGTAAATAATTTTCTTAAAACTTTATATTTTACTTATGAGATAAAAATAAATGATTAAATATATTTTGAAAAAATCTATTAATTATGAAAACAAATCTTTTGATAAATATCGTATAGCTAATCTTTAAATATTTTCATAGTTTTATTATTTTGAAAATGAATATCAAGCATTTTATTGTGACAAAAAATTTATTTTTTAAATGTTATATAAATCAAAAAATATATATTTTTTTTTATTTTTAAACACAATGATATTTACGTGTTTATATTGCATAAAGTTTCGAATTTATAATTTCTTTTATTTTTTAGATATATATTTATATAAAATCTGTGATAAAGTGCAACACAATGTGCAAAATATTAAGTTGTGTCATATTATTTGAAATACATTTTAGAAATGTAAGTTGAATCTATTCTTCATTGCCTCTGTTGTTCTATCTATTGAAGTAAATAGTTACTAACTTTTCAATTTAATTCGAATTAATAAAATCGGGTTTTGAAATTTCAGGTAATGAACTCCTAAGATTTAGTCTTCTCAAGTTGCTTTGATCCCAATCAGTTCACTGCGTTCTAATTTAATCTGAACTATTGATTGAGTTTTCAATCTATTCTTGAATTTTGACTAATAAAGAAATCTAAAAAAAAGAGTAAAAATGTATATGTTTGAAATGTTCGATGAAGTTGACCATTTGTGTCTGCATACGCTACATGAAATAATGAATGAGTGATTAGTAGATAAACGATGCTTTTGAATATAACACATTTTTATAGTAGAGTCAATAGAACTTTCTCAAATAACACATAGATACAATACAATATATTTTAAAATATATATTTGTTTAGTCTGGTTGCATTGTATGGTTTTTAAATAAACACAAAAAAAATCTAATAGAAGAAAACAATATAGTTCAATACATGATACAGAAAAAAGCAAAAATGAACATCACGCTACGTAGCATAATAATTGTTTCTATATATGTCACGAAAATACAAACAATCAAAAACATTAAATGTATAAATAAATATAACAACACATGTAATCTTCATTATCAAGAAAGAAAAAGAAAACAGCTCGAGTAGTACAAATTGGAAATGTTTGATATTGTTCATATTTAATTTTAAGTAGAAAGAAAAATCCGGAGACAATTATCAATTCTTGTTAAAATTTTATTTAACAAATAAGTTGCTAAAGAAAATTACAAAAATGATAAATGAATAGTTTTCTAGACAAATAATATGCAAACAAGAAAACTTTATAAAGTTTATTATTTGATATCTAGAATATTTAAAATTCTAACGAAAAAATACTCGATATGTCAATTTTGAATTAAAAACTTGTTTAGTCATAAAAAATAAATTATATCTGGATTTTGTAAAATCTGGTAAGTATGAAAAAATAGAGGAATAACGATAACACTCAAGAGAAAATTTATGGAAGTATTACCCGATATAATTGCTAAACAAGTTTTACTTTTCAAAATAAATTATCTAGTTTAAAGGAGTATAAAAATTTAAGTAGCAATTTAACTTTTATCATTTTTAAACAAATATTTTCTAATACATCAACGATCGATTTTTTTTTGACACAAAATGTTATTCAATGAAAACACTATGAATTCTAGAATGTTTCTTATTTATGATTAAATACATTACTGTAGCATACTAGTCGATAGGACAGAATTTACTCTAAAAAATCTTACATATCTTATTTGATGAACTCAAGGAAAATAAAATGACCAACATCGTACATCATGAAGACTTAATTAATGTTCATACTGGTTTTTTTTAAATAAATAACACAAATCAAAATACTATTTAATAAATAAATTCTATATTTACTAAATCTACTAAGCTAACCTATTCTAAAACTTTCATATAAATATTTGTTATCATAATATAAATTCCCTATAAAAAAGTATACAATTTCCAATAAAAAAAAAGATGTTTATACTTATAGGATACGGCTAGTCAATGAACACTATTGCTATAATTCATGAAGTTTATAAAACAATAGCAACTAATTAACGTTATTGTTTACTCTTTCAGCGATTTTAAAAGAGTTATTAAAATTTTTTAAATTTGACATTGTTTTAGTTTTTTTGCAATCAATATAGAAATAGTCATTTGAGTGGATATTGAAGATAACGATAAAAGGGAATCATTACTATCTAAAAAGATGTAACTCCCACAACTAATTTTTCGTTGCGATTTCAATCATACACAATCAAAAATGTGTATAATATCATCAAGAAATTCCTTAAACTTGGGAACTAATCCGTGCTGTAACACATTACTATTATACTCTTTCATCGATGCCTATTGGTCTTTGTCATTCTTTGGTTTATGAAGATTTAAGTAATTAAAAGCTGCTTTCAATTTATTGAAATTCCTTCAGCTTTTTTCTTTAAATCAGAGTAAAGAAATATTTCTGCAAATAAGCAGATCTAAAGCTAAGTATAGCGCAACGATAAAAGAATACAATAAAATCAATAATTGTATACGATTATTGTATACCAAATGATAACATTTTCGGGAGACTATTAGGACAAAATATAAATTTCGTACAAGTCAAACACAAAATGTTTATTTGTTCGATTTTTGAACAGAGATAAAATAATAACAGATCTTTGGTACTGAATACTAGTTTCTAAAACTAAACTATAAGCTTTGTCAATATATCAAAACTAAAAAGTAAAAAAAAAGTAACAATTAAACACAGGTTATGATTTTATTACATCTTCGGTTCGCAATTATTTTTACAAGATATGAGAGAAGAATATTAGTCTTTAATGATGTTTATACGACAGGTTCAAACATTCTGTCAAAAACAATGGATTATCTTATCATGGGCTTTTCAAGATCTTCATATTAGTTTAGATGTCAATGTATTTATGTAAAAAAATTCATCTTTTTTTATTCTATAACTTATATAAACTCCATCATACTCCCTCAAAATATGATGTCGTATGAGGGGCAAAAAGCGTAAGAAAAACTACATATCTAAATGGGTTTAGGAACTTTTATCAAAGATATTTTATGTGAATCATTTAATTTTCCAAACTTCGTTTTATCGAGTGGTACATTATGGTAATCTCTTCAATCAACTTTTTCTGTTCAAAAACTTCCATAGAGAGAATATCCTACAATTCATAGCTTTTCATTGACCAATATTTTATGTCAGCATCTATCAACCATTGAAGCATTAGAAAATATAACTCAAAAATGATTAAAAGTTAAATTCGTATAAAACTTCTTCTGTACTCATAATTTATATTTGATTCAAGAAATATCATAAATCAAGTTAGCTGAATTTTTTATATCTCAGAAATTTGTATTCAATGAGTCCAATTCCCAATTCGCTAGCTAGTCATGAAAACGTGTAAAAGAATAACCACTAGAGCTTATTTATTCCTAATCTCGGCCGCTTTTTGATCTTTTTCAAGTATTGTTAACACGAGTTAATAATTTATATGAAAAAAATAAAAAAAAAGGATCGATATTAACAGTAAACAAGTTATACTATCTGTTTTTTATTCACGTTCATGACCAACAAGCCAATTGGGAATAGAACTCATTATGTATGTGGTACAGATAATTCCATATGTTGAAATATTGAGTATTTCAAACATTGAGGGGCAAATCTCGGAGAATGCATACATCGTACTCCAAATTTTCTAGATTCAAATAATAAGTCATCAAAATTGTCGTTCTCATTTGCAACTATTGTCTTATATTGTAATGAGTTTTGAGAAAAAAAACTAACGGGGGCATATCTGATTGTCGGATTTCGTTTGAACCTGTATTCTGACAATGAGTAGAACTCACGAGGGAACTTAGCTAAGTGATACGCTCCGTTCGAGCTCATATTTTATTCATTGCTAGGGGTCATAGTGTAGAGAAAACCCCCCGAAGAATTCGTGCTCTTAAGTCTTTTTTCTCGAATTGTGAGTATTTTACTGAGCTTTCAGGCTATCTATAGGGTAAAGTGAGAACAATAAAAACAAGAGATTTTAGCCTGAAAGTTTCAGCTCGAACAGATGCTTCTATTCTGAAACAACACGTTAACCAAGAACCATTCATTTTTAACAAAAACTTCAGAAATGGACTATTTTTTAATTATCTCATATTTTAAGAAAGACTCATTTGTTTGAGCTGGAATTTTCAGGTCAAAATCTCTTGTTTCGATTGTTCCCAGTATACCCTACAGATAGCCTGAAAACTCAGTAAAATACTCATAACTCGAGAAAAATGACCTAAGAGCACGAATTCTTTGGGGTTTTTTTTTCTACATTATGAGCACGAACGGAGCGTATCAGTTGGCTAAGTTCTCTCGTTAGGAAGACTGAGAAAATCCTAAAAGGATTCGAGTCTATGGCATATTCCTGGCGAAATATCGAGTTTTCAATGAATTTTCTCTATAGCACTTAACTTTTGTAGCAAAGCTATACTTTCAAATTTTGACTTAAAACTTTGCCCATATAAAGATCTTAGCTAGATTAACTTACATAAAAAATTCCAAAAGTTTTCAATAAA